>JASSUY010050060.1:0-25482 GCA_032466535.1 Forpus xanthops | reverse complement strand
AGGACAAGGGGTAACAGGTTCAAACTTAAACAGGGGAAGTTTAGATTGAATATGAGGAAGAAATTCTTTACTGTAAGGGTAGTGAGGCACTGGAATGGGCTGCTCAGGAAGTTGTAAATGCTCCATCCCTGGCAGTGTTCAAGGCCAGGTTGGACAGAGCTAGGGTGGCATTGTTTAGTGGGAGGTGTCCCTTCCCATGTCAGGGGAATTGGAACTAGATAATCTTAAGGTCCTTTCCAACCTTAACTGTTCTATGATTCTATGATTCTGACCCCCTTCAAGAAAAAACACAGGTTTTGAACAAATTGTAAGGGACTATATGACTGATGGAACAAATATCTTTGAATAGATATGGTTTCATATGTACTTTAATTCAGTTGCTTCCAATTAGCTTGTTTATTTTACCATGCATACTAATTTAAAACTGTGGTTTAGACACACTTAAATAGCATTTGCTAATCAGTAAATTAGAACCTGGAAAAATCACATGCAAATCACTGGTTTATATATACAATGTGAACAATCTTGGCTTGATTTTTCCAGCAGTGCTATTTAACTCAGGGTATCTGAAAAAACACAGGATGTAAACATCCCTTTGTGGCATAGTTGGTGTAAGGAGTTGCCTGCTTGGTCAGTTTCAACAATTAAAAGAAGCACTTTTTGCTCAAGTCAAAATTATATATGTTATATATAACACAACAATCCAGTAAAAATTATGATAGATATATTCTGATAAATCCATCAACATTCAGACTTCTGTAGAGAAAGACAGAGAGGAAGACTGATCAGCCTTTGCCTAGCTGGCACTGCCTCAACTGTAAGTTGCTGTACCTCACAGAAATACAATGATGGACCTAGGCCAGGAGATGCAGCTTTGTCCTTAAATACAAATACAAATATGGTCAGTATGTTAGGCACAAACAGGCACTAAATTCAGAGTTGTCTTTTCATCTTGCTATGAGATACATATCTAAACAATTCAAGTAGTGCAGGAATGTCATTTTTAGTTTTTTACATATGCTCAGGAGATGCAGGAATAAAGTACAGCCAAATCCCATTCCTCCCCTATGTACTACAGACTTATTCATAAAGAAAAGAAAGTTTCCTGATTTTATTTTTAGACTTCTGAGGTTAACATGCATAGGATTTGAACTTGCGATTTCAGGAAGAACATGTTATAGGTCTTGGATGTGTCAGGCAGTCAGTTGTTACCCTAATGTTTCAGCATGTATTATGACCTGCATGTTGCATCTGACTGTAGGGGGGAAAGAGGAGAGTACCTGTGTGAAACATCCTTGACCTCCTACACAGGAGACAAAGGTATTTTTTCTGAGCAGTGCTCAGGGCAGCAAAATCACTGGTTGTCATGGGTTCAGCAGCAGCAGTCGTTTTTCACCTTTAAGTAGTAGCTGGTGCAGCACTGTGTTGTGGATTTTCAGCTTGGGAACAGCGCTGATAACACCAGTGTTTATAGTTATGGCTTAGAATGTTTAGGCTGGCCAAAGACTTTCCCAGTTTCATGCTCTGACAGGGAGGAGGGGAGCCGGGAAGAAGCCTAGCGGAAGCAGAGACAGGGCACCTGACCCAAACTGACCAAAGAGGTATTCCATACCACAGCACATCATGCCCGGGATATAGAAATGGAGAGGGCAGAGACCCAGAAGGGTAATGGTGCAGGGGGGTGAGCACAGCGTGACAGGGCTTGGTATGAGGTAATGGGGGTGTACTGCGTGACGGGCTTGGTATCAGGTGAGGGGGAGGGGGCACTGTGTGGCATGGCTAGTCATCAGGTGAAGATCTGTTGTATTCTCTTTCCTTGTATTTCTCTTGTATTATTACTGGTGGTAGCAGTAGTGATTTATGTTATACCTTAGTTACTAAACTGCTCTTACCTCAACCTGTGGGAGTTGCATTCTTTTGATTCTCCTCCCCATCCCCCCCAGGACTGGAGAAGAAAGAGAGGGGAGTGAGTGAGAGAGCAAAACTGCGTGACATGAGGGCCTTAAACCACAGCACTGGTCCTTCCCAAATAAAGGGTGGGTCTCAGCAACAGGCCAGCTGTAAGCAATCTTACATTGAAATGTATGATACCCAAGTCTGGAAAACAGTCCGTCATGTACCGCAGGCACCCAGATGAATTTCTCTCTAGATTCCATCAGTTTCAACAAACAGATCACCAATGGCTATAATGGCCTCTTTGGTGTTTAACTCAGATGTGGACTTCTACACTGTAGACATCAAAAATCAGAGGTGACGAACCCCACCAAGTGTGTGCATGTCCTCCAGCCAGAGCACATCTCATTGTCTGCCTGTGAGTATGCGTGCCATCCCACTTCAGTTTTTACCAGTGACTTCCCCTGGTGAACAAACTCACATCACTCAACTTGTACCCCTGGGCAACAGTCAGACACAGATCCAGAATTGCCCTTAGGGCCAGGGCAAGGTACCTGTCCTTAAGAGCTTGGTGTGCAGTCAGGCACTGCTGCTATGAGTGTTGAAATACATTGTGAGGCTTGAGGCAATCTCTTCATCCCTAAAGACACATCTGCAGCTACTGATCAGAAAAAACACTAGGAATGGGAACAGGAAATCACTGTTTAAATTACTGTTTAAATTAAAAATCACATTAAATCAATGGAAACCCTCTGCCCTATTCTGGAATAAAAAAAATCAGCAATAAGTATTTCTCTAGTTTGGAAATGCAGTAACTATTTCCATCAACAAATCAAAGTCTCATTTCCAGGTATATTTGTATTGAAGGTATATTGTATTGAGGAATGTTTCAAGTTTCAATTATTTCTTTACTTTTTCTGATTACTTCTGCAACAGCCATCCTGTAACTTATTTAAGGTAGACAACCACTGGGCAAACACATGGAAATATTTCAAAGAGCTGTGTGGCAATTCAGGACATTACATTTGCTTGCAAGAAGGCTATTCCCTTTTTACAGTCTCAGGCAAACCAAATGCAAGCCAATAAATTCATTTTTCTAATTGCTCACATTATTTACACATGGATAGGTTCTCTCAAGAGAATTCACTGAGCTTTTAGTTTTAAAACACACAAGACACAGGACTCAAATTTAGCCTCAAGCCCTTTCCCTCAATGGTTGTCAAAATAAAGTATAAAGAAATTCCTCCTGAAATTGACTGTTTCAGAGAAAGTTAAGATATTTCACACTATCGAGAGAAGCTAACCTTGGAAAATTCCGTTGTTGCAGGACGAGAGAGGTCATATTCCCTGCCTTTAGGAAATTTTGACTGTTTAAAAGGAGACTAGGTCGTATTCAATTGTGCATATTATGTTAACAGATTGTCTTAGTAGCAGGAGTGTTCTCTTTTTTAAAATAAATTCTAAACAGCTTCCATTGTGGCCACCTATAGACCAGATTTTATGCAACATCAAGAGCCCTGTTTGAAAGGGGGGAAAAGAGAAATGAGAAAAAAAGAAGCTGTGGAGAGAAATAACTAAGTCAGTAACTAAGTGTAAGATGTAGGGATTACAATGTTCTATAACTTAAGGGAAACAAAACAAAACAAAAAATGAGCTGAGAAAAGGAAAGTGCGTTACTTGCATGCTTCTTTCAATACACAGAAAACACATTTTCTGAAAGGCCTGCCTGCTGCTGGGAATCCCTCCTAAATATAGTTATGATTTTAGAAGAATTGGGAATGTTACCAGATAAACATTCCAGTGTGGGCACAGATAATTTATCTTACCAAGGTGTAAAGAAGCTTTTGAAAATTGGTGGAATTTGAGGCAGTTAAGCTAAACACTCTAACAAAACATAAGTGAAGTTTTAGGAAATAATTCTAAATGTTATGACCTTCTGTCTAAATCTTGTGTCATACTAAAGTCAGGGGTGGTTGTACACATACTTCAACATCTCTGGGACTGCGGCCTTACTAAAATGTAAGTCTGCCTCTGCTCCATGTGTTGCCTCAGCATTTTAGCTCAGTCCTTAGTGGGAAACATCCAAATCAACATGAAATTTTAGGTCAGATAATCTAATCTAAAACCTGAAGTACACTACTTCAAGGAAACAGACTATCTTTCAGCCAGATGTGTGAGGGCAGTCACTGACAGCTGGAATAATTTGAAACATGAGCTAGAAGAAAACAAAAAGGTGAGACTTCTGCTTTGGTAGTACATCCTAAACCTACCCTGTCCCTTATTGTCTTCTAGCTTCCAGGACTGCACACAACACAAGCTCTGGCAGTTTACAGGCAAATGTGGTGCAGGAGACAGCCCAAAACTTTTCTGCTCATTAGCTCCTTAAACTAGGTGAGCCTCAAAAGAAAGCACACAAGGTATGACAAGAGTACTCTGCACAAGCTGTCTCTGCCATCCAGTTTAAATGTTGTGATCAAGGACCTTCAAACAAGTGAAGATGTCTTTTGGTGAAATGAAGAAAGAGATTAAAGATATTTCAAGAAACAGAAAAAACAAAGCTATCACGTAGAAAATTACTTCAGTTTGGAAGATGAGTAGCGATGTTTTCCTAGTTTGATCTAGTTTTCATCTTAACAAGCTAATGGCATTACATATAGCTGTATAAAAAACTTCTTTAAAGTCTTCTATAACATGTCGGCTTAAGAAGTACGTGGCTACATGAAAAGAGCTGAAAGTTATTTTGCATTTTAGGTGACCAACTGAATCATCCTCTTTGAATCAGTAAGCAGGGAAAAACTAGCACTGACTTTACTGTCTTGTTTATTTTGAAAACACAGAGAAACAGCCCACATGAAACATATGAGTAGCATAGTGACAAACAAATCAACATATGAGCCAGCAGAGTACTGAACGGCAGCATAAAAGCTAGCTAACCCTGCATAGACCATTCAACCAAAGGGAGAAAGTAGTATGATGAAGGAAAAGAGGAGAAACACAATGATCAGAAAATATCAAGCATTTCAAACCCTAGGGTGCCTAGGTGAAGGAAGTTAAAGTTGGCCATATATATTTTTTTTTTTAACATTGGAGTTCAAATTGCCACAGTTTTTCATCTTTTCCTGTTACCTTCACATAGTTCCCTGTTCTTTGCAATTACATCTCTGCTCTGTACCTCTCATGCAGCAATAGCACACGTGATTTTAAAAAATGAAACAAAACCCCACCACTTTCTCAAAGCAGCTTTCTGCTGGGTGATGCATTTCTGGATGCAGATAGAGATCAGTTGTGGGTATCCAGCAAACTGAATCCTGCAACCAGCCCTTCAATACAGTGGAACAGGGAGTCACTGCGATTTCTATCCACATGAAGTAAACACTGAGTTTTAACCAAGACTGTATTCCATTTCGCTTACATTTAAAGAAATCAGTAAAGGAACTACCAGTTGATCAATACATAGGAAAGAGACCAATTTTGATTTGTTACTTGGTGGTACTATATAAACAGGGCAAAGTGGTTTCCTGCACCTCCCACTCCAACAATGTTTATTATGCATTATGCATCAATCTACTTTGAAGGAAAATTGATTTCTTATCAGAACAGGCATCTGCATGTAACTGATCCCAGATAGTTGCCTCCAGGCTCTTCCTTTGACTGCTATACTCTTAGAATCAAACCACAGAAGCCAGTTAATATGCCAAGAGCTGGTAGCCAATCAGGGAGGTATCTTTCTAAGCTAGCATGGATCTCTGAGGACAAACCTGAAAACTCATTCCTTCCAGAAACTAGAGAAGTATACCTGCCTTCAGGCAATTTTCACTTCTTCCCTCTCCTCAAAGCCACTTCCTTTGACCACCTTCTTCAAAACCAAGCAAAAAGTCTCCTTTTTTAATTATTTTTTTCAAAAAGCACATATTAGCTTCCGTATCTGAGTGTTTAAAGCACCCACAGAAAATATAGTGAAAGTGTAATTTACTGTCTCTCTTTTATAGGCTCACATCTGTATACCTAACCTTTTAAGTGACTGTTTTAACAGAGGCTATCCTTATCCTTAGATGCAGGGCTGAGGGACTCTTGCTGGCCAGTGTCACCCTCAAGTAGGACTGGATCCTTACCCTTTGACACAAACCCTCTCAGTATGGTCAGTTTAGTCTGCTGACCCCTTTACCTCAAATAAGACACTCATCCTGAAGGGCAGACTCAGTTAAGTAGTCTATCCTGTATGCTGAAAATAAAAATTTCAACTAACATCTGCATTTTTTTAAATGGTGAATGAGTGAGGAGAGAGAGAAACAATAATGTCTTTTGAAACCATGCAAGGATCTGCTTGATCAGATTTGACAGTCTGGAAATGAACTGGTTGCACTACAGCTTGTTTTAAGACAGTGCTTTTTAAACCTTGCATAGTAAGCTGAAGTCTATCATATCAAGTTCTCTTCTGGTTTGATTCTCACAGAAAGGTTTCATCAGCTTACAAGCATCTATGTTGTAGTTTAGCTTCCCCTTAGGATTCTGCAATGTGTCAAAGTAAGAAACTGAGACTAAACAAGAAAACATGGAATAAAGTTCAAGTACCTCTACTGTGAAAGCTGTGAAATGAGAAACAGGCACTGAAGACTACAAGTGTTAATTAGGTACTGGTTCCACTGGCAAATGACATTTCACAGTTTCTGCCTTCTGGTTTGCCGTTGACAAACGTGGATTTAGAAAAGTTATCCCATAGTTACATGTATTCCTGATGTATTGCCTTTTGCAAGCCTGTGAGCACAGACATTTTGCTGCTACACTTATTTGCCCCTATCATTGTAAATTATTAATAAAATTCAAATACTACAATAAAAATATCTCATTGCCTCCTTACTTTCTGCAAATCTAGGACACTCAGTTATCAGGATGGAGTAGCAATTTCAGAAATCTCTGACTTTTGGCACCCAAGTATAAGAATTTCAGTGAGATTTGATCTGTGATTGACAGACAGTTGCAGTGCAGTCCTGAAAGTCTCCCTTACAGATTGTAAATTGCATTGCCTTTACAGAAGAAAAAAACAAAATGAAAAAAAAACCTGAAATGACTGGAGGCAAACAATCCAGTAAATCCCTTATGAAACCTGGTGAATTCCAAAAACTGAACATAATTTTGCAGTCTTCCAAAAGTATGTTCTAGGAGCTTGACTCTATCTTGGGAATACAGCATCTCCTATGTGAGACATGTAATTGCAGCAGACAGCACAATGGTCCTGCCTCCTAGTGATGAAAAGACTATCAGAGTTGCCACCCCTAACAATACTCTGCTTCAAAAGCAGCTTTTAGTACTGGGAGATGCTCTAATCCAACCCCCACAGAAGAGTAACTGTTAAAAGGTTTTGAGCCCAGTGCAAAAGGCTTTGCAACAACAACAAATCAATCCATACAGAGATGCAGTTTATGAAAATGGCTGATTGACTCCTGAGTGGATGAAAAGATGTAACTGAAATTGAAATTCAGTCTTTTAATTCAATCTCTATATGCTATTGTAATTCTATTCATCTTCTTTCACCACTTGCTCCTGGATTCCTTCAGCCTGAGGTGGTGTTTTTGTTTTTTTTTTTTTTTCACTTAACCCCATGTCACATACATTTGAAATCAGGAAAGAAACCCATTCTCGCAACTGCGCTTCCAAAGGACCAAAAACACCTTCCCCAGCATCAGTGGAATTGGAATGCATTGCCATCAGCACAACACTGGATGTTTCTGCTGCATCTACAGTCCACATGGACAGTAAATTTGACAAGCTTGCATAATAATGGAAAACATTTCCAATGATTTTCAGAGTTAATATATTCAGATCCCTACAGAGCAAATTTTGAAAAAGAAAAGTGTATCAATTTACAGCTGGTTAAGAAAGGCAGAGCTCGCTGCAGAGAGGAATATAACAGTGAAGACACAAACACAGAAAAAACTTACTTTCAAAACTTTCAAACACATATTTTTCCTAAAGCAAAGCTAGAATTTACCCTTCTCAAATGACATGAAATTGCAGGGAAACTTAGGAATATGTAGCTGAATTAGAGTCATCAAAGATTTTGGCAGAGGGGCTGTTCAGTTACCGAGACAGAAGTTGAGAGTTTTCCTGGTACACTTCCCTCATAATCACTAACATAGGGAGGACAGGTAAGCCTGACTAAAATCCCGCATATAACACTAGCTGTTGTAAAGTAACAAAACACATGTTGACTCAAAGCAGGCAAGTGGGCATGTACAGAACCAAAGTCAAGCCATTGAAACTGCCCACAAGGACTGAAATAGTCAGATTCAGGGCTGTGCAGAAGTGACAGAGTATGCTCCAGTAAGGCAGGCTAACATAAAAGTTCCTCTTCTTGCCCTGCAAGGGGCCAGTTCATAAAGAATTTTGGTTCAAGCATTACTGTAGTAAAAAACAAACAGTTCTATAACAGGATTTTTCTAATATAATGAAATAAGACAAAAAGCAGAAATTGCTTTTGAAGTTACATCAAAGGTTATCTGCAGTCAGAAGCGGTCCTTACAATGCATGACTCCAAACCAAATAAATACTTTTATATAGCACTGATTATGGAGTTAAATGGTCAAACACAGCTTATCTGTATGTTCACAAACTGGCAACAGATAATCACATTGTTAGGTTTAAACTTGACAGCAAGGAATGACAGATATGACACATACCTATTCTACATGTTTCCCTCTCACATTTCAGGTTCCCTATTACAACATCTTCTACACATGTCTATTCAGGTAGAAAAGAAGAGATATTATGTTGTCTAGAAAGTAGTATAAAAACATTATATTGAAGCTTAAATTTTAAGCCATGAATGCATAGGAGTCCAAAAAAGAGACCTTCCCAAGGTCATCTTTCTCCAGGAGAACATTTCTTTCCTTTGAAATGACCATTCACCAGCATGAAGAACTGCCAAAAAAGAGTATTTAAGCCCATGTATAGTTTTAAGTGTGTGCAGAAGATGCTATCACCATTATAGCTGCTCGGATTCTTCAACTCTGCATGGTTTAGTGCTTTGATGGACCTAAATGTCATTAAACTACAAAGTGGTTTTGTGAAATTGCCTCAGCAGCCACCAGTTGTTTTTGTTTCAATCTTATATTAGTCAACTGAATGAGGACACAGGGAAAAAAAAAAAAAGTACTTCTAGTAACAAATTGTGTGCTATTAGTGTGTTTAGATGAGACACAAAACATTAGAAACAATCCAAAGGTACTGACCATATGCTGCATACAATGTACACATTTTGACCCTGAATCAGCACAAACAGTTCAAATATATTACTTAAAAATGAATCAAGGTGGCAGTATTAGAAATTCCAGCCCTAATATGAGCTATTGATTCTGGTTTTGCACAGTTGTCAGCAGTTCACAAATTTTTACTTAAAAAAAAACCCTGGTAAGGTAGGAAGCATTTACCTGATTTCAGCCACCTTCTCTCCTCTGAATAAAACCAGCCATGTTTTTCAGAATATCATGCCTCTCCTCTTTCTTGCTACTAAAGCTGTTATTTTTTACTTACTCAGGCAGACAAGGAGAGAGCATACTGCCTATTTTGCTATGATGAAAACCTTGTAATTACAGCAGAAAATTCCCATCAGAAATCTGTGAATGCAGCACCACAATGCTTGCATTTGGGTGTTAACTCCTGATAGCTCATCCCTCTTCCCTTCTTGCATTCCTCTGCTCACAAGCAAGAGGGGTTATTACTTTCCTATACTATGCAATAAAGATCTGACTTTTTAGGTCAGCTCTTGCAAACTATATACTTTGCACAGCATGGAAATAGCATATGAACACACCTACTAATATGATCAGGCTTATCAGTTTCTGCCTGCACCTTTGCAAGACACAGACATGGCAAGCCATGCTTTATTGTCCTGATTATTCCTGAGCTGCAGATAGTGCACACAGCCAAAACATAATCTTTCCTTTAAAAACCTCCAGCGGCTTGTAAAATCTGCCGAAATCCATGCCAATCTGAATTCAATACACTGCTTCTACCTTACAGGCTTGCCAGACTCATTAGCAAGTTTTTAACTCACCTTATTGTTGCTGTTCTGCAGGACAGAAGCAATTTCATATTGCTGGTAAGGTTCTCCAAGCTGCCTGATGCTAACTTTGCTTTCTCTATTGATTCTGCTCACTTGGCATCACTGATTTTTTTGTTTTCTTTTTCCCCACTTCTGTTGTGATGGGGAAGCCACAGTATTTGCATTAGCTCCTTTTTCGTGTCCCATGATCATCTGTGGAGAAGCACGCACCATACTGCCAGTTGAGTTACAAAGGTGAATTGAAAAGGTCCAGAGAGGGTAACTGATAACAGCTGACCTGTGTATCACACTGAAAGGGCAACACAAATACATACAAAGTAAATATGCATGTAAGTGTATACATACACAAAATACTTATTGGTAAAAAAAAAAAAAGAAGAGATAGTCCTTTCCACATGAAAAATTTTCTTGTTTTGTGAAAGAAAGAAACTGCATATAGAGCACATTCAGACATGGTCACAGCATGTCATAGCTGGCCCCTGGTGGCCCATACCTAATGGATAGCATTTCAGCTGTTCTAGTCCATGCCAAGGCCAGAACAAAGCCTCAAATCAGGGAGTCATAAGTCCCTCTTCAGTCTTTTATTTGCACCCAGTGAATACTGAAAACAACTGTAAATCTTGCCCAGAGAACCTTGAAAAAGTTTCCTCCAATTTTGAAAATAGCTCAATAGAATTATCTTCGACAAAATTCTTCTGGAAATGGTCCAGTCCATTCTGATGTGTCCTCTTTTACCATTTTCAAGGCTTCTCCAATGGTATATGCTGACAGTGAGGAGACAGAGCAGTGTGATGATAGGATGAGTTGGGGCTGTTCAGCCTGGAGAAGAGGAGGTTGTGTGGAGACCTCATAGCAGCCTTCCAGTATTTGAAGGGGGGGGCTATAGGGATGCTGAGGAGGGACTCTTCATTAGGGACTGTAGTGAGAGGACAAGGGGTAACCGGTTCAAACTTAAATAGGGAAAGTTTAGAATGGATCTGAGGAAGAAATTTTTTACTTTAAGGGTGGTGAGGCACTTGAATGGGTTACCCAGGGACGTTGTGAATGCTCTATTGCTGGCAGTGTTCAAGGCCGGGTTAGACATAGCCTTGGGTGGAATGGTTTAGTGGGAGAGGTCCCTGCCCATGGCAGGGGGTATTGGAAGTAGGTGATCTTAAGGTCCTTTCCAACCCTAACTATTCTATGATTCTATGACAGCATCATCGCTTCTCTATCTAGCTTTTTTAAAAAGGAAGACTATTATCTCATTGTCTTTTTACAGAATCTAGGTGTACTGTAGGACTAAATGGGTCATGAAGATTCCTATGACATACTAAAATTCAGCCTTGGGAATGCAGTTACTGGGCCCTGTGCTTTCCCATAGCACAGCACTTCTATGAATCAATCTGCTATCCTTCAAAAGCTTACAAGTCTGGCACTGCAGCCATTGAACCTTCTGAACACCCTGAAGCAACTACAAAACTTACCTGTTGTTTTAGGAGCTGTAGTAAAAATTCAGTAGTCTTGATTTTTTTCCATATGCTTCAGCTCTAGCAGTACTCCCACTGCCACAAACAGAACAGCAACGTCCAGCCTTCTCCTCCCTCAGACTATGGTCCTGGTATGCCAACATGACCTATGTAACCATGCTTTAAAATATAACAAACACATGGAATCATAAAATCATCGAATAGTTAGGGTTGGAAAGGACTTTAAGACCATCTACTTCCAAACCCCCTGCTATGGGCAGGGACCTCTCCCACTAGATCGTCGCCCAAGGCTCTGTCCAACCCAGCCTTGAACACTGCCAGTGATGGGGCATTAACAAATTCCCTGGGCAACCCGTTCCAGTGCATCACCACTGATACAGTAAAGAATTCTTTCCTCAGATCCAATCTAAACTTCCCCTGTTTAAGTTTGAACCGGTTACCCCTTGTCCTCTCACTACAGTCCCTCATGAAGAGACCCTCCTCAGCATCCCTACAGTCCCCCCCTTCGAATACTGGAAGGTTGCTATGAGGTCTCCACGCAGCCTTCTCCAGGCTGAACAGCCCCAACTTTCTCAGCCTATCTTCATAAGGGAGGTGCTCCAGTCCCTTGATCATCCTTGTGGTACTCCTCTGGACTTGTTCCAACAGTTCCCTGTCCTTTTGGTGTTGAGGACACCGGAACTGTCCACAATACTCCAAGTGAGGTCTCCCGAGAGCAGAGTAGAGGGGCAGGATCACCTCCCTCGATCTGCTGGTCATGCTCCTTTTGATGCATCCCATGATGCAGTTGGCTTTCTGGGCTGCGAGCACACACTGAAGTTGGCTCACTTTCATTTTCTCATCGACCAGCACCCTCAAGTCCTTCTCCACAGGGCTGCTCTGAATCTCTTCTCTGCCCAACCTGTAGCTGTGCCTGAGATTGCTCTGACTCAGGTGTAGGACCTTGCACTTGGCATGGTTAAACTTCATCAGATGAAGAGACAATTAAAGAAATGGTAAAGATGATGAAAAATTTCCTCTGTTCAAAAAAACTTCTTAAATTTTGTCTCTCAAATGCCTAATACAAAGCTTGAAAGCATGATTAGCAAGTTATAAGTAAAAAGATAAAAGAAGGACTTTCAAATTCTAAGTTTTGTTTTCAAATAGCAACGGTCATACCCTACTGATTCATAAACATATAATGTTGTTTAGAAACTGTGAGTATTTGGCCTAGGATCCTTTTTGCCCTTATGTTACTGAACAGTCAATTTTATACCCTTAATTATCACAAGATCCAATCTCATGCTGTGTTTACAGCTGCCACCCAATCAGTCCATGCACTAGCATACTCCAGGAGTAGACCTGCAAATAACTTTCTGTACGTGCTATTCTTCTTAATTCCAGAAACACAAACCCAGAAATATATTTCCATTTCATCACCATCAGTCATGTCCCTAGGTGCTTCTATCTCTTCCGCTGCTGAAGTTGCAGCTTTGTGAAAGAAAGCCTATTATAATATCAAAGAATTACAGGATTCAGATCACTATTGCCATATGTTGCAAAAGAAACCAAATAGGGAAAACTATGTGAGTGAGCATTTGACAGTGATGCACACACTTTGAACACTATCATAATTTCTCAAAGCTGCACAATACACTTAAAATTGTAAATAGGCAGGGTTTTGTTTTTTTTTTTTTTAAGCAAAAAGCAAAAGGTCCATGTTAAAAACATTCTACAAACCATATTCAAGACTTTTTGCAAACAGAATAAAAAGTTACATAGTGATATCAAGTTACTTTTCCATATCATGTAAAAACATACAGTAGATATAAAATACGCAGTAGCTAATCTCAAGCCTATTTTTATTTAGTTTAATAAATCTTTACACATTCTTCCTGCAGCAGTCTGACCAGCATGCGAAACAGACAGGTAAATGAATAGTGTTAATCTAAACTGATGTTAACAAGCTATTAAAGCAGAATGTAAGTATACTATGTATTAAATATGACAGCCAATGGAGGCAAGCATCAGCTGAGAGGCCAATGAAGGCAAGCATCAGCTGAGAGACATTTGCTGCTGGTGGTAGCCATTTTGTTCTGAAGTGACAAGGACTATACAATCATCCTCTAATGCAACCCCCTTGTAGTTCAGGAGCATACCATGCCTTTCTGAGCCCATGCATTGTTGCCAGCATACACACACCACCTTCTGTGACACACCAAACACCAAAATCTCAAGGAAGTCTGTCTGCGTAGATGCCAGTTACTACAAAAAGGAGCTGAATGGGAGAGGCTGAATCCCAGATGGGGCAATCACTTCTCCTCTGTTAGGACTTCAGTGCTTCTGCCAGTTGCAATAGTTCTCTTCTGTATTTCCTTCCCCCCTCCCACCTCTATCTGATTAACCCACACAGGCAAATGGACCCAGATCTTAGTGGTTCTTCAAAGATAAAATGTCAAGAATATTCAAGATCTTGCTTCCACTGGAATATACTTTAGGAAATCAAAAACTTTTGCAGAAAAAAATTCTTTCAGCAAAAGGTTTCAGTGGTGACTATCAGAATATTTTCTTTCAGTAAGGTCAGAGGCTTGTGTCCAGCACTCACTTAACTAATGGTGAATAAACTAATAGTAAATAAACCAGGAGAAGTATTCCAATTATCAAAGAGGCTGGATATTCAGGTATTTTGAAACACCCCCTAGCACCATTCTGCACCTTTGAAAATGTTCTAATTATTGCTTTGTCAATAATCTTTTGCTTTGCTATGCTCTTGATGATCCTCTAGGAGGGCTGAGAGAGAAGATTACTATCTAAGGATAAAATCAGTCTTGCTAATTTTTTACAGATATCCACATATTTGGGTAAGTAGCACACCTTTAAATATTTGAAAGCTAACATGCTGATTTTCATTGCAGAGTAGATGGCAAAATCCTACTTCCTGTGCTGACTTTAGTTTCTATTTTGAATCAGAATCACAGAATGATTGAGGTTGGAAGGGACCACTAGATTTCAACTAGTCCCTCCTCAACCAGGGTCACTTAAAGCACATTACTCAGGATTGTGTCCAAAAAGCTCTTGAATATCTTCAGGAAGGAAGCTCCACAACCTCTTTAGACAGACTTTTTGAAAAGTCTCTGAAAATCTGCAAACTATGATTTATTATGAAATTTGTATTTAAAAAACAGGAAAAATGTATTACAGAAGACATGGTGCTTTGTATCTGCCTTTGAGAGAAAAGGCAGAGTCTTTGTTATACATCAATTGATTTTAAATGCGTATTTCATACAATGCAAAGACTTAGGATAGATCCCATTTTAAAAAATTAATATAGGAAGCAGGGAGATAGATTCAAAAGTGAGCACACCTATTCGTAAAATAATTGCAGCTACTGATCAAAACCATTAAAGGCACTGAAGACAACAGCATTACTTGACAGTCCTCACTGTGTTATTAATTCACTTTTCTCTTCCAAAAGCACAGTTGCTCATGCTTTGTTCAGTGCGTTGAGCACAAGGTAGAAGGTACCTTTTCATTGCCAGTGTTCCAGTTGTTATTAGACATCAGTCTTCTGTACTGCTTTTGGCAGGAAAATATTTAAGGTGCCTGCAAAAACAGAGATTAACTCTTTTGTCTCAGAAGTGTATCTGCTATTAGCACAAAGACCATCTCTGGCCTGAACTTATATGTTAAGATGCTTTATGTAGGCATCTTACTTGTCATGAAGGGCTTGCAACAACCTGCATATGCAATGATGACATCTTGATACTGTTCACAAATAAGAAAATCCTGAAGTCTGAGCTTCCCATGGAGCACAATAAATCCACAGACCCCTTCTTACAAAAGAATGGATTGTAATGCTGTGATAAACCCGAGAGGTACCCAAAGACAGATGTGGAGTATATGCTTTGATAAAGCAACCAATGGTCACAAAGGAAATCAGTGTGGCAGGAAGGCCAGGCACACACAGATCTAAATGCACGTCTGCTTATGGGCACCCAACTCAAACTCATCCGATTAAATTAATATTTGAATCAAAACACAGAGCTAAAAGAAATTTTAAGGATCAGGTACCTATAATCACGACAGCCCTTTAGCCTGCACCTGCCATATAACCTGAGCTACAACCCATGACTACACATGCTTCCAGACCACAAAATGTATGATGATGTGGTGACCTCAGGAAGTCTTCTGCCCTATATCCTTCTTTTCCTCCAGGCAGCTGCAGTTCCTGCTGAGTCTCTTCACAATGGTCATGGCTTTGGAACAATATCACAGCCACCTGAGAACCAGAGAAATCTCCCAGGAACAGATTTTGTGGAAAAGCTTTTGCAACTTACTGAAGCTCTTCCAGAAATATCTTACCACTTTAATGCAGTCATTCATGGTCAGTTGCTGAGGTGAGTAGCTCAAAAGAGGACACCTTCAACACCTGATCAGGGGGAAGCTCATCATCCAGGAGCCTCAACTCAGAGAGGCGAGAGCCAACCATGGAGCCTCGAGTCCTCGACAAGACTTGCCCTGGAGCCAGCCGCCCAGCTGGTGTGAGCAGCTGACTCACACGGAGCGGAGCCAGGAGGAGTGGCACCAGCCCTGACTGGGTAAAACCTGCCCCAGGGAGTGTGAGTGACCAGGAGCACAGTGAGGCAGTTTGGGTGGGATGGTGAGCACCCACCATATGACCAAGGCCTGGTTTGGGAGCTCTGTTCTGAATGCCCGGGTGGTGGCCAGCATAGGCACCCAGATAGAGGCGATGAGAGGGGAGGCTGCAGTGCAGGGCTCGGGGAGTAGAGAGTGCCTGCACTGCTTTCCTGCCAATGGGCGGGCTGCACTCTGTGCTCCCTGGTAGAAGTCCTCCTGCAGCAGGTGGCTGAGCTGAGGGACGCTGTCAATAGGATCAAAGATGTCAGGGAAGCTAAAAAAGAAGCAGCACTGCTTGCTCCAGACCCAAACTGTGCAGAGGCCTTAAGCATCCACTGTAGCTCATGGAGGGAAGAAGGAGGCCATTAAGCCAGAAAGCTGGGAAAGAGCAACAAAAGAAGGAGGAAGAGGACAATTAAAAGCAAAGGTTTTCCTCCTAAATCTGTTGTGCCTACTCAGAACTACTTTGCTGTCCTGCAGGGAGCTAATTAGGAAAAACTCTCGCATGAGAAACAACCAGCTGATGTACTGCTAATGATCTCTACTGGTGCTGCCTTGAAAAAGCACGTCATAGTAGTAGGTGTCTCTACTTTGAAAGGAACAGAGGCACCCATCTGTCAGCCTGACCCAGTCACAAGGGAGGTGTGATGCCTACCAGGGGCTCGGATCAGGGATGTTGCAGAGAGGCTGCCTGTTCTAGTAAGTTGCTCTATTACCCACTTCTAGTGACCTATGTGGGTGCTACTGGTATAGATAGCAGGAGCCTGGGGAACATAAAGAAGGACTACAGAGCTCTGGGAGAGGTGGTCAGGGGCTCTGGAGCTCAGGTTGTCTTTTATCAATTCTCCAGGATACAGGGGAGGACCTTAAAAAGGTTAGGAGGACTGGCCAGGTTATTAAATGGTTAGAATGGTGGTGCCATAGTCAAGAGTTTGGGTATCTTGAACACAGGACTCAATTTAGTAGGCCAGGTCTATTGGGGGCTGGTGGAGCTGGTCAGACAAAGAAGGGAAAGAGCAGTTTTAGTAGCAGGCTTGCCAAACTGGTCAAGGATGCTTTAAACTAGATGTGTTGGGGGAGGGGGGCATCATTCCATCCCAACACTCCCAGTCACTTGCCAGCACCAATAATAAATGCTTGGAGTAATGTAGAGATATTCCAGCCTCTCCAGCCCATGAGCCGGCTTCATTTGGAGCTCAGCTCAGATGCCTCTATAAAAATTCCCATAGCATGGGGAACAAACAAGAGAAATTAGAGATGTGTGCACGTCTACAGGGATATGATATAATAGGCATAACAGAAACATGATGGGATGGCTCCTATGACTGGAGTGTTGGAATGGGAGGTTACAGGCTCTGTAGAAAAGACAGGCCCAGCAGGTGGGGATGGGGAGTTGCTTTTTATGTTAGGGATAAGCTGGAGAGTATGGAGCTCTGTCTGGAGACAGGTGAGCACTCAATAGAGTTTGTGAGTCAGGGTTAAAGGGTGAACAACGATGAGAGACATTATTGTGGGATCTGTTATAGACCACCTGACCAAGAGGACTTGGTGGATGAAGAGCTCTATAGACAGAAAGGAACAGCCTCACATTCGCAGGCCCTTGTTCTCATGTGGCACTTAAATCATCCTGATATCTGTTCGAGGGACGGCACAGCCTAGCACAAGCAATCCAGGAGGTTCCTCAGTTGTGAGGAAGACAATTTCCTTCTGCAAGTAATAGAGGAGCAGACAAGGAGAGATGCCATGGCTGACCTCGTCCTCACCAACAGGGAAGGGCTGGTTGGAAATATGACACTGTAGGGCAGCCTTGGTTGCAACAATCATGAGATGGTTGAATTTGAGATCCTCGGAACAGTAAGAAGCGCCTGCAGCAAGCTCACTGCCCTGGACTTCAAGAGAGCAGACTTTGGCCTCTTCAGGAACCTGCTTAGTAAAGTTCCATGGGATATAGCCCTAGAGGGCAGGGGGGCCCAGGACTGTTGGTTGGTGTTCAAGGATCACCTACTACACACTCAGATGTGTTGCATCCCATCTAGAAGAAGTGCAGCAGGAGGGCCAGGAGACCTCCTTGTGTGTATAAGGAGCTGCTGAGGAAGATTCGAAGGAAAAAGGAGGCTTATAAAAGGTGGAAGCAAAGACAGGCTGCCTAGGAAGAATACAGGGATGTTGTTCAGGAAGCTAGGGACCAGGTTAGGAAAGCTATGGCCCAGTTAGAATTAAACTTGTCTAGGGATGTTAAAGATAACAAGAAGGGATTCTACAGGTATGTAGCAAATAAAAGACAAATTAGGGACAGCATAGGCCCCTGCCAGAAGCTATCAGGAGAACTGGCTACCCTGGATTTGGAGAAGGCTGAAGTTCTTAATGACTTCTTTGCCTCAGTCTTCACTGGAAAATGCTCTGACCACACAGCCCAAGTATTAGAAGGCAGACACAGGTACCGTGAGAATTAACACCTTAACCTCACTGTAGGAGAGAATCATGCCTGAGATCATCTTAAGAACTTGAATGTGCACAAGTCCATGGGACCTGATGAAATCCATCTGCAGGTCCTGAAGGAACTGGCAGGTGAAGTTGTTAAGCCATTGTCCGTCATATTTGAAAAATCATGGCAGTCAGGTGAAGTTCCCGATGACTGGAAAAAGGGAAATATGACCCCCATTTTCAAGAAGGGGAAAATGGATGATCAGGGGAATTACAGAACAATCAGCCTCACCTCTGTGCCTGGAAGCATGATTCTCCTGGAAGGCATGTTAAGGCACATGAAAAACAGCAAGATGGTTGGTGACAGCCAGCATGGCTTCACTAGGGAGAAATACTGCCTGATCAATCTGGTGGCCTTCTATGATGGGGCTATGGAACTGATGGACAGGGGTAGAGCAGTTGATGTTCATCCTGACACTGATGGAGGAATTCCCAGAGAAGTGCCATGTTTTGTATCTCTTTGCCATAGCAGAGAATGCATTGTCCAAAATTAATCATGATTACAGGCATTTGCTCTTCAGATTCTTTTCAGCTGAACAGTTGCAAGTCAACTGCCAAAAGCAGGTTTTGTTTCAGATTAACTGTCAGGAATATAGTCATACTTTGAACTCATTTTCTGGATGTATTATCCATGGCATGACTGTGCTTCTGAAAAGGAATTAACTGCTTCATCACAACTCGGCATGTAAACTCAAAAAGAACAGTTTAGGGATCTCTTTTTCCTATGTGCTGTGAATGGTGACACATGTGCAGTGAAAACAGCAATATAACTAGCACAGGCTCCAGACCTACTTACAGTTTTCTTTTGATAACCTGATATCTGGCTTCTCTCCATCCAAGGACTTTCTGACTCTCATGCTGTGCCAGGGAGGAGGGGAAGCCAGGAGGAAGCAGAGACAGGACACCTGACCCAAACTAGCAAAAGAGGTATTCTGTACCACAGCATGTCATGCCTGATATATAAATTGGAGGCAGTTACTCGGAAGAGCTTGATCACTGCTCGGGTAGGGCTGGGTATTGGTGGGCAGGTGGTAAGCAGTTGCATCCTCTTCCCTTGTTAGTTCTCTTGTCATTAATATTATTGGTGGTAGCAGCAGTGGTTTGTGTTACACCTTAGTTACTGGACTGTTCTTATCTCAACCCGTGGAAGTTACATTCTTTTGATTCTCCTCCCCATCTCTCAGGGAGTGGGGGCAGAAAGGGGGGGGAGTGAGCAAGTGACTGTGTGGTTCTGAGTTGCCAGCTGGGCTTAACCCACGACAATCCTACCAGGTACAACTGGAAGTAAAATATCTGTCTGATATGTCTGTCAGATATGGTACCAGGCAATGACAAGCATTTTAAGAACCCTACTCTGTAAATTCCCTACTTGGAGGGAGGAAAAACTCAAACTGAGGGAAAGCATTGTACTTCTTAGCAGACATTTTTTTTCAGTCACCAGATGATCAATGAGTGCTTTACTTGTGATATGAGCTTATTCTTATTCTTCGTTTTGCATTAATTGCAATGCTTTAAGCCTCAGTGTCTTCCTCCAGGGAAAAATGGCTGAGAACTGACTGCATGGCAAAAAAAGTGAACTGAGAGAATGCTACAATCCCAACAGAAACAGTCACTTAAATAACTTAGAGAATTCATATCAACAATATTTACACCCACTTCGTGTATTCTTCAGCTGAACACTCTAAAGATTATGATTATTGGCAGAAATTAATCAAATGAACAGTGAATAATAAACTCAAATACAGACTATTCATAGAACTGGATTTTGAATTTGCTTTCAGGTCAGAAATGCCAGTAATAGCAAGATCTGTCCACCCAAGTAGAGACAGGGACAGACTGTGGCTTCTCTGTCCACTTTGATTTTCAAAATATTCCCTCAGATGAGTACAGACTACATCTTACTTTATTCCCTGAAATTAAAAGATACAAAACTCTGAACTGATTCAAGGAAATGATGAAAAGAGACATCTGTCAGAAAGATGAGATAGAATGAGAAAGTTGGGGCTGTTCAGCCTGGAGAAGAGAAGGCTGCATGGAGATCTCATAGCAGCCTTCCAATACCTGAAGGGGGCTATAGGGATGCTGGGGAGCGACTCCTCATGAGGGACTGTAGTGAGAGGACAAGGGGCAATGGGTTAAAACTTAAACAGGGGAAGATTAGATTTGAGGAAGGAATTTTTTACTGTAAGTGTGGTGAGGTACTTGAATGGGTTGCCCAGGAAAGTTGTGAATGCTCCATTGCAGGTGGTGTTCATAAAATCATAGAACAGTTAGGGTTGGAAAGGACCTTAAGATCATCTAGTTCCAACCCCCCTACCATGGGCAGGGACACCTCCCATGGGCAGGAACACCTCCCACTAAACCATGCCACCCAAGTCTATGTCCAGCTTGGCCTTGAACACCACCAGCGATGGAGCATTCTACGATTCTATGATTCTATGATTTCTTTTCAAATGTCCTGTCTGTATCTGGTACAGAACCATCTACAGATGTCATTAGTGCCCTTTAGGAGTGGAAGAGAGAACTTGGAAAGCAGTTGCTAAGAAGTCCTACAATATTGACAAGTAAGAAGCACTTTGTATCCAGCCTTTTCAGTTTGCTGCTATTTTGAAAGACTCTTTGTACATGGCATATCTTCATTTATATAATGGTAAATTTCATCGAGTCTTATTCAGCAATTTTGAAACCCAGCAAAAAAAGGAAACTAAGAGACTTCATAACTGTTGACTGATCCCTCCTCAACACCTTCAAAATTTAGGAAAACAAATGAGCTTTTTAAAGTTCTGACTTTGGCTTCTTAAGTCTCTGCACTTTCCACCATAGTAACCATCCTTACTGTTATTTTCAGTGACTAAAGAGAATTCCTTCACTTAACTACATTGTCACACGATTATTGCAGTGTGAGAGCTAGAAGAGAGGGAACTTATCTTGCCTGGCTTTGTTCAAGGCAATTCAACCAATTCCTTTGAAAGAGTCCTTTGGCACGTAAGCTTTCCAACCACAGGAATTACTCTCTCTCTATACTTACCCAGAGGTAATACCATCTTTCATAAAAGCATCTAAAATACTAAACTCTTTAAAGAACTCTCAGCAAGTTCTGACTGCTACTTCTCCCTCTGCTTATACTGTGGCTAGTGTGACTACTTCCTATTACTTGGTGCACACAAAAAACAGTGTGACAAGGCTGCATCTTTCTTGCAGAGATTTGTCTGGGAATGGCAATTATTTACTTCAGCTGGGGGAAAGTTTCACTTCCCTCATGGAGAGGAACCTGGTTAAGGCAGCTGTGGTCTTTTCTTTCCACAGAAGCAGGGTTAATTTTCAGCCTGCCAACAGGGGTACTGATTTTCCACAATGATGCAAACTTTTTACTGCTCACCTCTACACCCCTGGAATTTCAGGTGATCAGCATATTTTTGGACAGACTCTGCTGTGTCCTACCACAACAAAAGCTTCAGGGCTGTGTTTATGAAAAAAAAACCTGAAACAAACAAACAAACAAAAAAACATAACAAAACCTTCTTGTAATTGTTTTTGAAACAAATTTCTTTTCATTTTAAAGTCACACTTGGAGCAAAAGTAAATCAGCTATTTCACAACAGTATCTTCAAAGTATAAAACCAGCTTCAGCCCACAAAAGGACTTTCTGACCTCATTTGGAGGGCTGTTAATACCCATGTCTTAAATACAGGAGCTACAGTTATGCTTTACAGCAAATTACCTCATCACAGGGCAATGGTTTGGAGCCTTGGATTAATGATCTGTGTATATGACACTTTCACAGCTGATAATCAAATAAATCTGTGTGTCTTCTAAATAAACATCAAGCTCGAGGGCATTTTTTTCAGCATAGCGGACACTCAACACACCTATGCAATTATGAAGTTGCTCATAACTGTCTTCAAGAGCTTCTGAGCTATTTATTGCATGCTGCACTTTCATCTTCCTGCTGAAAGTAGTGGTGTATGTAATGTGATGTCTTAATACTGTAATCCAAAATGGAGGAAGTCATACTGCAAAAACATGACAACACCAACAAGAGAACAAATATCTGTCTCCCTGTAAATATCTCAACCACTGTTCTGGCAAGCATGCTGAGAAGAAAGGAATAAAATGTCACAAGCATTCTCTAGCAGGTGATGCTTATTTGACCTTTCATACCCCCATGAAGCAGCACTATATCTGAGGTGGTTCCTTTGTTCACTGAAACTAATCAGGTCCAAAAAATTCCTATGATGATATTCTTCTTCCTTCACTGTATTTCTCCACTGTGTACGCACACACTTATCTTGTCACATCCTCATGCAGTGTAAATAAGTACTACTTCATTGAAAAAGGAGGAAGAGTAAAGGTATTCACATCCACAACATATGTGTACTGAGGTGTCTGAGCAAATTACCTTCATTAAAACATGGCGTTACTCAAGCAGTGCAACAATAAATGGTGCAGTCATCTCAAATCCCTTTATGATATATAAAGTATTTAGATGTTCAGAACTGCCAGCAACAGATTATATTAAAGAAGTGCAGAGAGGAATGGGAATGAGAAAGATGAACATTCTTCCCTTTTGCAGGGACTGTAAACAAGATGCCAATTAAATTTGCCAACATTCCAACCAAAATGCATTATCTAACCTCCCTCCTAAAGTTGTAAAATAATCCCTGAAACACAGAAAACAAAATCAAAATGAAAATCAATTACTGCACAGTGTGCAGACTGCACCTTCCACCTGGGAAAGGAGAAAAAGAAAATCAATCCTAGGACATGATGGCGAGGGTACTCTTCTAGCTCATAGAAAATGCAGAATGTGATCCTGTCAAGTTAAGAGCAGTAAAATCATGACTCACACATTCTGGATATGAGCTCTTAAACCCAACATATGCAGTAAAATCTGAAGAGTAAGAAGAAAACAACATTCTTTCTGTTTCACCTGTCTAGTGAGAAAGAGCTGCTTGAAGAGCCTGTTTCTAGAAAAATGCTCAGTGCGAATACCAAGTTTATCTTGGAGCTAAAGACAAGAACCTGCAAAGGACTTTGCTCAAAGTAGACACTGCACTATTCTCCACTGAATTACCCAGTTTCCTGTAGGTAGCTCAAAGACAATGATATTCTCTCAGTCTATTAACCAGCAGTTTCTCTAAGAAATGCATTCGTAGCACACAGCTTAAAAAGCTTGCTCTTACATCTGACTCAGCACCCACAGTGTCTTCTGTCTCATTCTTGTTCTACATTTCAGAATTCAATTTATTTTAAGCCCAGAGATATTCAGACAATAAGAAAACTTCTGGGGACTGCTGTTCAGTGCATAATTTAGCTTCTTGTGTCATTTGGGTGTCGTAGGGGTACAGCACCAACCCTCCAGAAACAGAGGGAGAGAAATAGAGAGTGAATGGAGGAGTTACGTTTGTATTAGTTATCATCTTAACTGAAGCAGATTAAACATAGTAGACTTTTCAGGAAAAAGCTTTCCTCCAGCCTAGTGTGTGGTATATAGCACCCTTCAGTGGAAACAACATGTCACACACAGGCACAGACTGGCTAATTTCTTCAGGATTCTGAAGAGGTTAGAGGATGGGAAAATGCATTTTACAATTATCTAACACAGAGCAACATACATAGAGAAAGATTAAATACTTTGGCTTAGTCTATCATTACCTTGTCATAAAATACAATTAGCTTAATATTTCATCTGATGGTAGCCTCCCAGCAGTATGCTCTGTTTTGGGGGACACAAGCAGTCGGCTCCAAATTACATTCTGTAGTGGAGGAGTGTATATTAAGGGTTCAGATTATTTGCATATCTTTAATCTTAATCCATGGAGCAGTGGAGGATCTAATAGTTATTTATAGCTGGGCTGAGGTGAGCTGCTGTGAGCAGGGTAATTGAAACAGTATTTCAGCCTGTCTGCCACTGATTTATGTAATGCCTGTTGTTAGCTATAGCATAATCACAACACTAAATGGAAAATAAAAAATAAAAATGCATTAAACATATGTTTTTATGTTGTGTTTTATGATCACATCTTATTTTTTACTGCATTTCCAAATTCTGTTATTTCTTCCTTTCTGAGATCAATTTACTTGCCTGGCAGCATTTTGCCATATTAAAGCTCCAGAAAGCTGATCTTCTTTCTCTTATTCTCTGGATTAACAGAGCTTTCAGCTTGAGAGCTGCTAAATTCTGAAGACTGAGGGCTGTGACCCCTTTTTAAAGTTGCTGTTACACTACTGGATCAGATAATGCAAATTTATGTCCCTTAAATAATAACCACTGTTTCTCAGAATGGTGTTATTTTGTTCTTTCCTTAAGCTGTAAAAATAGTATTGAGATCATAGAAGATTCTATGACTATTTCAGAAAATATTGTTAACTTTGCAATCTATTACTTGTCATCTGCTATTTTTGGAATTTGACAATGATTTCAGTTAAGTGACCTAATGCTTCTTGAAGCAGGAGAGACATGGCATGATTTACTATCATGCTCAGTTTACTCTCCTTTTAAAGGAGAAAGCACTCTCAGGCAATGTGTATTGTCTTTGGATGTTACACCAAGGTGCCTTGCAATTCTACCACCAATTGATAAACAGCAGCTCATGTTCCTGTTCCTACCTTTCTCACCTTGGTGACTTCTGGGTGGGTCACATGCATCTTGTATTTTGGCAGGAATTTTTTGACCCATTACTGCAACTTGGTATCATAGACCCCTCTAGTTTATACTCTTGTCCTGGGTTCAGCAGCAGTCATTTTTATTTTTTCATAGTACCTGGTGCAGCGCTGTGGTTTTGATTTTTGACTTGGGAACAGTGCTGATAACAGCAGTGTTTACAGTTATGGCTTAGAATGTTTGGGCTGGCGGAGGACTTTCTGAGCCTCAAGCTCTGCCAGGGAGGAGGGGGAGCTGGGAGGAAGCCAGGAGGAAGCAGAGGCAGGGCACCTGACCCAAACTGACCAAAGAGG
>JASSUY010050057.1:0-17630 GCA_032466535.1 Forpus xanthops | reverse complement strand
GTTCAGCCTGGAGAAGAGAAGGCTGCGTGGAGACCTCATAACAGCCTTCCAGTATCTGAAGGGGGCCTATAGGGATGATGGGGAGGGACTCTTCATGAGGGACTGTAATGAGAGGACAAGGGACAAGGTTCAAACTTAAACAGGGGAAGTTTAGATTGAATCTGAGGAAGAAATTCTTGACTGTAAGGGTGGTGATGCACTGGAATGTGTTGCCCAGGGAAGTTGTGAATGCTCCATTGCTGACTGTTCAAGGCCAGGCTGGGCAAAGCCTTGGGTGGCATGGTTGGAACTAGATGATCTTAACTCTTCTATGATTCTACAATTCTATAAGGGGCAAATGTTTGGCTTAGGCAATGTAATGGCCTTCTAGGGAGCATTTCTGTCTCTGCTCCAGGGGTTGAAAATCTACTTTGCTGATAGACCTATTTGAGTAGGGATATTCTTTGTTCTCTGGAGCAATACTAAGCACAATGACTTTTTATTTAAATCCATCCTGGAACATTTCATCATTTGATTAATAGAGAAAAGTGCCTTTCTGTTTTTTTAGTAACAAAGAATCTGCAAACAGGCAGGGCGTAGGCACTATTCATTTTAGATTAGGATGAACATAACTTCTTAAAACAGTTAAGTTTTACTAATACTTGCTCATTAATGAATCTACCTTTTAAACATTGGTTAACCCTTCAAAGAGAAATTCAGAGTTTAAAAGGGGGTACTGGTTAGCCTTCAAATTATTTTATGCGCATAGTTTCAGCCTAGGGCAAACCATCTCATCACTGAGCTGTAACAGATAAAATTAAATATCTACCTTGAGCTATGGGAGAGCGTTTGTATCCATTCAGCATTTCTGTCCTCTGCAAAGGTTCTTCTATAAACCTACATAAACCTTAGTAATGGAAAAATTATAGGGTACAACATACAGTCAGCCAAACGGGGATGAAATCCCTGTATCTTGGGATTATTAAAGAAAATTTCAACTGAGTTGTTGGGAAAATATAGTAAGGCTTTTAGAAAAGTTAAGGAGGTGAATGTAGGCAGAATGGTCTCTAACTGATATAATTCAGTTAACCTTGCTATTATGTTAGCCGGGATTATTTATATTTTTGTTTGTGAGTAAAATACTGCTTTGTTATACAAAGTGTTTGATTTATGGCTTTTACAGGTCACAAAAAAAAAACACTGTGCTATTCTGAAATCAGATGCACTGTAACCTGATTCAGGAGTGAACCACATGCTTTAAAATACCACAGCATGGAATTCCACTGATGATAAAGAGCTAAATATTGAAAACAGTAAGGTACATTGTAATATTATTAAGTTTAGAAGGTGATGATTAGATAGCTAAAGATACTAGAGAAACTTCATCTGGTTTTGGAGGAGACAGTGGAGGTTATCTTGAAATTAAAAAAAAGCTCAAGCCCTGGTTCAGTGTCGTACAGAAACCACAGACAGTTCTTCACCAATTTTTAAAGCAACATTTTACTTTGAATTAGAGAGGAAGCAGGAATCAGTATGTC
This sequence comes from Forpus xanthops, assembly GCA_032466535.1. Classification (NCBI taxonomy): domain Eukaryota; kingdom Metazoa; phylum Chordata; class Aves; order Psittaciformes; family Psittacidae; genus Forpus; species Forpus xanthops. The sequence continues at coordinate 16,113 of JASSUY010050057.1, read as the reverse complement.
AAATGTAAAGCTACTTGAAGTGTGAGGAAAAGATGTGGTTAACAAATACCCAAAGGACTCTCCTGACATTCCAGATATGCAGGTCTAATTAGCACAACCATCCAGCATGTTATATAGACTAAGTACAAACTTTAAAATCGAGTTCAGGCACTTGATGTGCAAGACAGAGTCCACCCTGTTTGCAAGACTGAATTGTTTCTGTTAGCTTTGTACATGGAGCTTGGTGCTATTTATGCCTTTGTGCCAGTAGAAGCCTTTAATCTCAATACTTCCTCCGCTGTGTGTCCTCAGGGATTCAAGCTGAATGCTTCTGCATTCAAAAAGCTGGCGCTTTCGCTGCCATACCACAGTCCTCTGTAGTGACTGCTGAAGAGAACTGGCCTCTTCTTCATCACATGCTATGCTCTACTAATTCCACAGTGAATTTGAAAGTGGCGTCTGCTACCTTTACAAGTGTCAGGTAAAACTAGGCCTTCTGGCTTGGTCATCAGTGTCACCTACTTCTAAAAGCTACTGAAAAACAAGCCACACATGAAGTGTTTCACAATCTTTAGCCGCTGTCTCTTCCCAGTGCTGTGATCTCTACTGTTGTTTTGCTTCATTTTTCTTAAGGAAGATGCAAGAATTTGGGGATGAAACATTAGGAGCCACATGGATAGTAAATGCTGTGAGTAGGGGAAGGAAGGAATAATACAATAAAAATTAAAAAAAAAACCTATTCTTTTCCTGGGGACTCTGAATTGAAAAAGTAACAATTTTACATTTTTCTGTTCATACTGCAGTTTACAGCTGCATTGATGGCTAAGTTAGGGATGATATTTGCTTCCAGTAAAACCAAAACAAATTAAATTGAATCAAGTTGTGAAAGGGATACTGATGTACCACAGATCAGGTTTTATTGTAAAAATAGAGAAACTCAGATTTTAGTCCGTCTCCAAAGTTACATCTCACAGAGACCAAAATGACTTAAATTTAGCCTTGTGTTTTCTAGATCCAAGTTTTTCAGTGGGTACCTGCAAACCCTCATATCTAAGGCATCTGGCATTCTCATATCTAAGTGCCCCTATAGATTTAATCTCTCAGCTCCCAATGAGTTCTCTCCTTCCTGCTTGCCTGCCTCCCTCCTTCCCAGCCTCTTCCCCTCCTTTTGTCTCTCTTCTTTTTCACTTTATTTCCCCTCCTTTCTTTTTATTTCTAGTTTTATACTATGTAAAGCTAACTACAGGCAAATTCATACTGGATAGTGTTTGATACTGGTTATTCTTACCACTTAATGAAATTGGCTGTAAAGCATTTTGCCTATGTTGCTAAATCCTTTTCCTCCGAACACATTAAAAACCCAAGCAAATAAAATGTGCTGTCACTTTTTTTGGCAACACCTTTAATCTGAAATTTGGCATATTCGTATTTCCTGACAAATGCATTTATCATGTCAGCTATCATGGAATGAAAGAGATTTCTCTAAGGAACATTTTGGCTGCCAAAATAGGGCAGCACAGAGGAGACTGGTTTGGTTTTATCTCTTCCTCTGAATACTTTGTTGTCACTTATTTAAAAGAACAGTATTTTAGTAATAGGTTTCATTTTAAACTCAAACTGTTCAGAGATTTTCAGAGGGAAGAAAGGACAGAAGTGCAGCTGGCCAAACAGCCGTCATCAAGACACCCTTCCATCCATCACAGCATCAGATAAGCTGTGCCTGAGTGTTTTTATTGAAATACTTGTCCAGTCTGTTTTCAATATTTTCCGAAAAGGAAGTTCCACACCCACCCTTGTGTAACCTCTTCCTTTATTAATAAAATAGTTTCAGGATTATTCTTTGTCCTGAACAAAGCATGGCAGATCTCAGAGAGAGAGAAAAGCATACCATGTGGCGCCTGGTGGGATGTAGTCAGGGACAAAGGGAGGTGGCATTTAGACTTGTAACCTTGGCATGGGGCAGTAACTGAGGTAAATAACATTTTATCTTGCCAATTTGGTTACCAAGTTCTTCTGCTCTGTGCTGTTCACCAAGAGCAATACGGTCTGATTTTATAATTGGGCAGTGCCTGCTTTAAGATGGCTGAGCTGCCTGTTTTAAGCTGGAAGGGATTGAAACTGTTTTAACTTAGTCTTAGGGGTGAGGGCAGAGAGAGTGGAAGCTGGTCTCCTGTATGGACTTAATGAGGATTACAGAATAACTGCTTCTTTCATACCTTAAACTGTTTGGAGTCAGGGAACAGCCTGGAGAGGAGATGAACAGTGACTTCTGCAGGGTTTATGTGTCAAGAGTCTTACGGGAACAGTGGAGGTATTTCTGCAGTGACTTGAAAGTATGTGCCATGCTTCTGATTTAGCCTGGTATTACCTTTCTGGGAACTGTTCTTCCTACTGTCATCTGGCATTTTTTCACTGTTGCTGTCTCTGACTCCAGTCCTACAAAGAAATGGCATTCTCTGCCATTTCCTACTATCCATTCTTCCTTAAGAAAAAAATTCTTTTAGTATACCTCAAAAGGCTAGAGCCAGTTTGGATTCACATGACTTGTGTGATATGTCTTAGTTCTTCCATTTCAGAACTGGATGGTAACTTCTATAATTCTTTGTTGGCAAGAAGCAGCAGAGAGCTGCATTGTCTCAGGAGCTGTCAGGAATCAGTATTGTAATTCCAGGAATCAGTCTGTTGTTTTCCTTTCATTCCTAAGCTGATTCTTCTTGCTGGCATAGTTTATTGTCAACTTTGAACTACCTCTGAAGCATTCAAGAGAAGACATAAATTCTTGCTAGCCTCTGTCTTCTGCATATGTGAAGGTTTGCATTACTTCGTATTTCCATATATTCTAGAGTGAGAAAGCAAAGGAAGTCTTTGCTTAATGCATGCAGCGCTAGCAGGAAAAGTGTTTCATATATTTTCTAGAAGTAATGAGTTCTGCATTGACATCTGACTGAAGATATGGGAAAGGAGAATGAATTTTTAGAAATTGCTCTGGCATTATCTATTTTCTAAACTATTGAATGCACTGCTATTCAGGTCATAGAGTAGAAAAAAAGAAAGTATCTGTCTCATCAATCTTGTGGCTGAATAACATTTATTACAGTGCAACACAGAACTGTAGAATAAACTTTTCCAACTAAAATTTATGCTACCAACTGACAATTATGTATGGTTCTTAATGATATTTCAGTAATTCATCTAGATCTTCGCTCTTGACTCTTAAGAGAAATGAAGGAGAGCTGTCCATTGGTAATTATCTATTAAAAATGTTTAGCACTAATAACAGACTCTTGGCAAGAAGAAGAGAGCTGTCATAGCCCCTTCCCTCTTCAAGGAAATGAATGGAATTGTGTGCTAATTATTTTTCTTCTATTTTTCCACCACTTGCAGAACTTTCCTTTTTGTTAGAGATGGTAACCCAAATAAACGGAATGTGCACAACGAGACATCTATGCACTTACTGTGTATGGGACCTCAAATCATGATCTCAGAAGGAGCTCTTCATCCTCGCCTGACACGACCCTCAGAAGATGACTGCAGAAGAGCAGATTGTCTGCAAATGATCCTGAAATGGAAGGGAGCGAAGCTGGATGAAGGACAATATGAACGAGCAGCCATTGATGCTGTTGATAACAAAAAAAATACACCTTTGCACTATGCTGCTGCCTCAGGGATGAAAACCTGTGTTGAGGTAAAAATTCATATATAATCACAAGTCTTTATACTGCTATTAGTAAATTACATGCACAGTGTTCTACAAAGCTGTTTTGGAAAAAAAATTTGATACAGTATATTGGATTAACTTTTTAATTCTATTTTTCATTAATTGGAAAAATTATAAACAGTCCAAAACATACACTGTCTGTAGAGAACTATGAAAAAATGGATTACATATACATAAGCTTCATGACAGATATTCCTCAGCATGAAGACTCATGTAGGCCTATAAAATTGGAAATAATTACAAGACTGTAACACTGAAGAAAAAGCTTTAAAGGTAAGCATAGGCATAGCTATATATGTAAAGAGAAGTGAAATAACTGCCTGAGAGAACAGTAGAACTCTTTTTATTCCACTCTGTAGCTGAGACTGGGAAATGCTGTCTGTGCATCAAGAACAGATTTGATGTCTTTAACTGACAGTGCTCAGCTTTCTTAGAAGATACCATGCATTTGTGCGAACATACTTATAATTACCTTTTTCACAAATTAAAAATTAATGTTTGTGAAAGTAGTAGGTAGTAATGAGTAATTGGGAATCATAATGACTTTGAAGGTCTGCGATCAAATTTAGTTTGAAACTCTAGCAAGTAATGAGGACTAGTATTTAATTGTATGGGTAGCTTCATTTAAAGAACAGACCTCTAACATTTTCAAAAGTAGCTAGCATTTTCATAAGTCTGGCTATTATAACATCAAGATTTGTAGTTTGTGTGGTAATTATTCAGTGCTCAGCCTATAGTAAAGATTACTTTTCCTATGTGCGTAACTTCATGTTTATTGAGACTACATTTCACTCATTAACTTAGTAACATCAACAGTTTATTACCTCATCATTCACCTGCTTTTCTAGATAACTTTCGTGTATCTTAAAAAGTTAGGTCCCAGCACCTGTGGGGCTTCAGTAGTGACCTCTCTGCAATAAAAGCTGACACTCTCCCTGTACTCTCACAGTGTTTTCTGGGGCTATTTTAATATTGGTGTTACTTTTGCCACCTTCTAATCTTGACCATGACAGATTTAAGCAATAAGTACTGTGTTCAGCTTCGGGGACCCCAGCGTAAGACAGATGTGGACCTGTTGGAGCAAGTCCAGGCCATAAAGATGATCAGAGGGTGGGAGACCTCTCAGTGAAGACAGACAGAGAGCTGGAGTTGTTCAGCCTGGAGAAGAGAAATCTCTGGGAAGACCTTAAAGCCTCCTTCCACTACCTGAAGGGGGCATACCAGAAAGCTGGAGAGGGACTTTTTTTGAAGGCATGTAGTGGTAGAGACAAGGGGTTGTGGCTTTAGACTGAAAGAGGGGAGATATAAATTAGGTATTACGAAGTTCTTTACTGTGAGAGTGGTGAGACACTGGCGAAGGTTGTCTGAAGAAGCTGTGGCTGTCCCATCGCTGACAGTGTGCATGGCCAGGTTGGATGAGGCGTTAAGCAACTTGGTCTAGTGGAAGGTGTCCTGCCCATGGCTGGGGGTTTGGAATTAGATGATCTTAAGGTCACTTCTAACTCAAACCATTCTATGATTCTTTAATAAATACTTCAGAAATTTCATAAATGAGTTCCATTAGGACTCATGAACAAGTACCATGGTTCTGTGTATTTATATTAGTATTTGGTTTATTGGACTTTTTATAATCTCTTGTGCTGAGTCTTCAATTTGAACCAGGCTTTCTTTTGTGTCCTTCATAACATGTGTGATGCATCTGCAAAGAATTTGTATTCCAACAGTTCATTTTACTTTTCTAGCTTATGTTATTTGAGATTGCTTTTGCTCTTTGTCCAGCCACCAACTTTACAAACGCATTGACAGACTACTTTGTGATGATTTAAAATTATTTATTCTGAGTTGTTTTGCACTTGGCACACTGCTCAAAAAATATTCAGAGCCTTCTTTATTGTGTCTATGTTAAGAAAAATGGTCAAGTTACACCCATATATAAAGAATATTTAAAGGTGTTTCCAGCTCCATCTTGCCAGGTGCTTGAGGACTTCAGGCCCCTCATTTTCAATGAAGCACTGATGTATCAGTAGAGCAGAATTTTAATCTTAACAGAGACAATTGTACAGGGTTGCCTTGTAACATATTTCTGAGATTTTGTGGTTCCATGGAATTGTTGTGGCTATACGTGTAATTATGTATGAAATCAAGTAGTAATTTATTTAATAACAATAGAGAATCTTTTTTTCCCAAAGACCATTGCTGTTGTATTTATCTTGTCTTTCTGTATTCCTTTCTCATATGCTTTTTTTTTCCCTTCTTAACTGACATGTCATTTCTTCAGGGTATTACTAGAGTTAGTAACTAATAACTGTTTGCTTTGCCGTTTTACTTTTCAGCTTCTAGTAAAACATGGTGGAGATTTGTTTGCAGAAAATGAAAATAAAGATACCCCATGTGACTGTGCAGAGAAACAACACCACAAAGAGCTAGCTCTTAACCTGGAATCTCGAATGGTATTTTCACGTGATCCTGAAGCTGAAAGCATTGAAGCTGAATATGCTGCTTTAGACAAAAAAGAGGTCAGAGGATACTTTAAATTCAAGCTATTTTACACTTTTTTCTTTTTTTTTTTCTTTTTTTTTTTTTGTGACAGCTACATTGTGATAAAATCCTGCAAAGTATTTCAGTAGGTACTGAAGTACATTGTACTGTGTATTGGTAAACCATTTGATTTTAACACAGCTCTTACAGCTTTCAGGTTAAGCTCAGAGAATATAATTAATACATTGACAAAACTAAAGGCAAGTTTTATTCATGTACTTAATTACATGGACTGTCTTGAAAGTGTTGCAGACTGTGAGGCTATAGGAAGTGCAATGGAGACAGTAAGCTAGGAAACAGTTTCTCTAAAATAAAGATTTTTTTTACATATTTCTTAAGATGCCTTTCTGGATAAAAATGAAAGCAGGAGAAAATCTGTTGGATAGAATAGGGGAAGCGTTCTGATAGATCTTCTCAGCCTGAGGCAGGGTTGAATGTCACCAAAAAACAGCTGAGTAGTAGAGGGTTTCAAAACAGTGCATTAATTTTCTTGTTTTATAACGTGATGCCTGAAGCTACTGCATTCCAGAACTTGAATAAAAACGAGGTAATAACAGGTGGTATTATCCTGACATCAGTTTTTGAAAGAGAGAGACAATTCACTGGCACAAATTTTCTTAAATACTGGTATGCCTTACAAAAGGCTGTGATTTGGTAAGGATAATTTGACTGATTCTGAGCAAAAGTTGCCTCCCCCATCTGTTATCAGATTTTAATCAGCTAACTTTCTAACAAGAATACATACATATATGCTATAATTCAGTGAATACTACTAAATAATTCTGTGTAAATTAAAGGACAGTAGATTCCTCTATGGTTACTCCTTTGAAAAGTAGCATGGCCCTGCCTTTTGCTAGCTAAGCCCACTTACGACCTAATGAGGCTTAAAAGAGAGTTCATTCATATTTAGATACAAATAGGCTTATTTTTTCCATGAAAAATTCCACACATGGTCACTTTTGTTTGGCAATAGGAAAGTCTTTGTACTGCTCAATTAATTTTCTGACTAATTTTCTTGAGTAAATTAAAATATAAGCAAGCTTAATTAAATTGTTTGTTCCTAATGAGAGGTTTTGAGATGAGTTTTAATATACTTGAATTGTACATTGAAACAGCAAATGTAATTAACTCATGTTAGTTTCTCTGAATATTCCTGTATTGAGACACCCAGATTGTTGCAAGAGTATAGTTTGTAATTATATTTTCTCTGTTGGCAAAACCACTTGTAAAGTCTGCTTCAGATTCCTACCGCAGTTGGAGTTCACCACTCCTTTGTGGTTGTACAAGTAAAACTCTTTTGATGGTTATGTTGTTGACTGGATAATAGCAGTGATTTGGCTTAAAACAAGAAAAATTTTTTACCGTGGTGATATATAGTTATTTTATTTAACCTGAATATTTTTTATCATTATTTTTATATGATATGTGGCATGTACACCAGCGCAGCTCAAAGAATGGTGAGCTTACACATGTGGGTGGGGCAAATCAAGAAGCACTTGAACAGGCTTTTCTGCAAGAGAAAATAACGTCCCATGGCTGTTTAAGGTAGATGCTTATAGCAATATCAGCTTAAAGACTTGATAGTTACAAGGGACTTGAGTAGAAGGTGATTGTGTCAATTTGGGGTCACTTTACTGGGGCTGTTCAAAGATACAGTTCTGTTCTTCATTTGACTTGTTTTAGCAAAGTTGTTGAGTGTGAGAACTGAAATACAGGCAGCCCTCCAGACCTAGGTCCATCCGACATACCAGGGCAGCTTTCCCACATACTCTAAAGATTCACAAGCCAAAAAATGTCAGCCTGGAATTTGGTACACTGATTGGTGGTCTTGGGGCTTCACATAGAACAGTTCTTTATTCGTGTGCTCCCTTTCTTTTTTTAGTTCTTCTCTTTCTTTGTGACTTGTCAGTGGGAGAAGTTCTCCAACTTCCCATGTAGCTAACAGCACAAGTGCTGGCACAAGAGATTCCAAGAACATGTAGCCAGGGGAAGTTAATTTTTCAATCTTAGCTCTCAGATTGGTCAAAAACAGTTGTAAAAGAACAGCCTTTTGAAAGACTAGCACTGAACTGCAATGCAGATGACTACATGTCCTCATCCTCCAGGTCTGTCTGGGATGGCAGTGAAAGCTGCGCTTAGCACTGGCAGTGGTGATAAACTCCAGCTGTTATCTTAGTGGGGCATGAGATGTGATCCAGAAGCCTTTCCCAGAACACATATTTTTCATCAAAGTATGCCCCTCTAGTCCTCTAGTTTTTTTCTCAATTTAATTTTTGAAAAATACATAACACTGAGGGAAGTGAGTGTGCAAAATGCTTATTTAACATGTATTTAGATAGTAACTGCTTGGTAATGCCCTTTAACGTCCTTCCAAAACATAAAAAAACATAATTCATAAAGAATTAAACTTTAGAACACCAAGAAATACGTATTTAAAGTCATTTCATCTCGTATATGAAAGTTAGAGGAAAAGAAAAAACATTTGAAAACAATGGGTAGGATTTCCCAGGCAAAACAGCCAAACGGGCTTAACTCCAATGTTTATGATATGCACAATGGTGTCCAGAGTGATAGTACCCAGTACCTCACCTTCCAGACCTGCCATGTTTACAGCAGAAAATAATCCTCCTTTTCATACAGAGCAAAACATTTTTGGAGTGCTCTGTGCAATGTCATTGAATTAAGTGTGTGTAGAGTAATAACAAAGATTTGTTTCTGATGTTAAGAACCAGTTCATTTTGTTCTTCACATTGAAATATTACCAAGGAATTACACCAGCGCTCATGTTTGGAATTGAAGCACTTGTGAGCAGTGAAAAAAATAACTTTCACAAACCTTTCTTTGGTTGCAGAGGCTCTCAAGCTGTCAAGAAATACAGGTTGCAGAGTAGGCTCATATTTCAAGCATCAGAGCTCAACAGCAAAGAGATGTCCATCTTCCAGCACTTCAGTTTACTCCTTCTAGAGGATTTTTGAGTAAAATCTATTTCCATTATAAAGTTACCCAGCCTTTTAAAATCTTATTTTACTACAGTGCTCCCTGAAGCATATTTTTAAAGCAGCCTGTGTTATTTTGGGTTTAGTACACCTCAGACTATTTTACTGATCAAATTAGAGAGTGCAGTTAAATGGGTAGCAAACAGGCCCTAATAATTTCAAAACACAAACAAGACTGTTGCGTGTGCTTCCAGAAATGCAGTTGGAAAAGAAAGCAATGTTCCAACATACACATAATCTGTATTTCCCTGTGTAAAATGGAAACGCTAAGTAATTTGTTATATAAAATCTGGTTTTATATTTATCTTTCTAATTTAACTGAAATTACACTAAATAATAAGACTGTAACTATTTTAAAACTGCTTTTATAGATTTTTGTTGTTTTATTTGCACAGTGTTTTAATTTGCTGTTTATTCTACCATGGCAGCATGTTTGTCTTGTTGATGTATCCCTGGAAGATAGCAGGCACCTTCACTTCAAACACATCATGCCATGTTTTAAATTTACTCAAGAAACACCTGGGAATGAGGAGTACTTCAGTGCAGATCATCCAGGACAGAATTGGCTCTCAGTCAGATTCAGTGAAATACATTGTGCAATAGCAATGTATATGTCTTCCTTCATTTTACATATGTGCCACTGAATACTATAGAAATACACTGTTAGTGAATGATTTATTGAATGTATAGTAGTTTGAACAGTTTTCTTCAGTTCCAGAATTGATTCTATATCAATATATATAATGTAAATATAAACACAAAGAGTTATCTAAATGCTTAAAATGTACTTTGTCTCTACAGATAGAGAACGGTGTATTAAGTGAAAAGAAAGAAGGGGACTACAGGTAGTTCAGATGTATATACATATAATGCAGACACTTATGCTTGAGTGAGTTGAATGGAGTATAGATAATTTTTTTAATGCAAGACTCCATTAACAATAGAACTCCATTCACCCATAAAGGAGGATATTTACACGAAGTATATGTGACACCATTTGATTATATAGTCATCACTAGCAAAGAGTTACTTTGCCCTTGCCTATTTTAATGGTGCTTTACAAGTGAAGAAAATAATAGTTTGAAATTAATTGTTAATCAGCTTACATATTATAAGTATTTCCATGAGAAAAATAGTTATATAATTTATGCTATCTAAACATTAGTGGTAAAAGCTTAAGAAAAAAATAGTTAAAATGAAGGGCTCTTGTGGATACCAAAGTGCTGAAATCTGTAATGGGAAGCTCAGCAGTGCATTATATTAGTAACTCAAATAGTATATTCCAAAATCATTATATAGCTAAATGATGTTATATTGAACAATGTCTTTTTCAGAGGAAATATCAATAAAGGGCTCCTCCATAAATGAATATTAAAGGAAGTCTCTGAGCATCATAAGCTGTAATCAAAATCCTTTGCAGTGTGTGGCAGTTCAGAGATTAATGATTGAGGCAGTTTAGATTTAGAGAACAATGTTTGAGGCAGTTAGACCTATGATATTACGCAAATTATATACATCCTTATAACTAAAGACTGTGTTTTCATAAGTCTCTACAAGACTTCTACACATTAATATTTTTAAGTGTTCTCATTGTATAAAGCCTTCATTCTGGATTTAAGTCTTAATCTTCAGATTAAGATGCTGGATAGTGCCAGTTTAAAATTTCCTTTCTTTCAGCTTCTTCTGTGGGCTCATATATCCTTTTATGAAACAAATGTCTGAAGTTTCAAACACGTTCTTGAAAAGTAGTTTCCTCATTACTTAAAAAAATAAAATTAGGATTCTTTAAAACCGCAGTATCCAGAAATCCCTGCTGGGTTGTGTGGAATGCTCCAGCTGAGATAATATAATAGTCTGCTGCTCACAGGAGATACTTGCCAATGTTTGACCTGGAACCAGTCAGTTAAGTATAATTTTAAGCATATTTGCATTTCAGAATAAAATACTAGGGCCTAAAATATGCGTATATGTTGCAGGTTTAACAGAAAAGACATTTATTTTTATGATATGTATAATGTGCCAAGTACTGTTGTACTGACAAAGCTACTTGTTTTACAATTGCAATTCAAAATGCAGTTCAGATTCAGTCAAGACGATTTAGTCTTTGCGTCCACTTTTGCAGTATATTCGCACAATTACAATCATGCAGGCACCCAGCTGGTTGTGTCCCTGTCTCTCTGACATGTTTTTATAAATGATCTCTTTTGTAAGAAATTAAGTAGGTCAGCCAGATTCCAGCATGCTGTGAATCAAGTGGCCCAGATTTATTTCAGTGCAAGCCATTAACGTTCAGATTGTCCTTTACTGAGTCATGCATGATCAGCAATGGAAGGACATAGAGAAACTCCCTGAACTTGGACAATCAAGATAAAGGTCTGGGCACTCACAGTCCATTTCTCTTCTGCTTTTTGTGCTTTCTCAAAGACCCAATGCTCCAAAGCCATAGCACCATTACTCCTGCCAATCACAAAGTTTCTAATGTAGAGAAATTCCTTATTTTTACTGACTACCGAATGGAAGAGGACTTTGAGGGAGTTAGTTAAAATTTTAAATGTATTCAATAGAGTTTGTTATGATATCTACAATGTAGGAAGCATGTTAAGTTTAAAAACTTAGTAGATGTCTCAAAAATCCAAAATCTCATAGAAGCCCAGGGTATCCATCTCTTCTGCTTTCTGCTTGTTTTCCTCAAAGGGTTATGTGTGGAGTGGCCTTTTACTTAGATTGTAAACTTCCAAGGACAGAACCAGTCTTTTCCTTCATGTTTATGTACATATGCATGCATATATGTGCATATTACCTAGCACTGGAGAGTCCTGGACTATGTTCTACATTAAAGCAAAATACAGATGGTAAATAATGATGTGTGTTCTTACCTGAGATTGTGTATTATTGCTGCTCCTCTGTGTACTTTCTTTTCCAAATTGGTGAAGCCAGTTGACATTTGGTGGCTGGGTTCCTAATTAGTCCTGAGCACATATCAATTTTCTATCAAAGGCTTTAAACCTTTTGTTAGCTATCCTTGTTGTAAATAAAATCAGTGCATGTAAGAGTAATTTTTTCACATACCCTTTCTGTGTCCATTACAGATGGACAGTGTATATCCTTCCACTTGTTTTTCCTCTTTCTACCTTTTGGGCTTTTTACCTGTGTAACACTTAACAAATATGTTACTTGCTTGTTAGTTTTAGAAAGGAGTCTGCAAAATATGTGTATGCATTTCTGGTACCTTGGTTGGAGCCAATTCAGAATCCTAAAATTTCTGCCTTTTTGTCTTTCTAATCTGACCTTTTTCTAATGCTGTAATAAAGGGATAAAGCCCCAGACCAGGAAGGTAGCTGAATGATCTGTTTTGTGTAGGGTTATCAGAGTTGGCCGTTGTTTCTCAAAGAGTTTTAACATCATTGTGTATAATGACTCCCAACTTGGAGATACTCAAAACCCATCTGGGCACCGTCCTGGACACCTGGCTTTAAAGGACCCTGCTTGAGCAAAAGGTTGGACAAAATGACATCCGCAGGTCTCTTCCAGCCTGGACCATTTCTGTTTCTGTGAACCTTCATGTCTCATCTATCCTGTTCATATCCTATTCTCTGCTTCTGTGAGGGTAGATATTGCCTTAAAAGGCACTTACCTGCTTCTGTTCACAAAAGTATCCCTTCTTACTATCTAATGTCTCAATATATCCTCCTCCAGATCAATTCTAAGTTACTGGGTCTCAATTAATATATAAATTTAGAGTCAGATTATCTATATGCAGCATATGTTAACCTGTCCTTTCTTTTGCTATCTCCCAAAATCCTTAGTTCAAATCTAGTCATGCATTTTCATACCAATTCCTTCAAAATTCAGCTGGATTCTTGGAAAATCTAGCGCTTTTTGAGAGAGAGAATGAGAGTCAACGTTAGGGTACTTTATCATTTGAACATGGCCTCCAACTATAATGGAGAACTCCAGAGATAAACTGTCTTTTAAATTTTGAATGTACAAAGATCATACTATAAACAGCAAAATGGCTGTTTTTCAGTATAGCTTTGCATGCTCATTGGTCTGCATAATGAATAAATTTTGTCACGTACTTCCTCACAGCTGGGGTGATGATCAGTAATATTGCTTTGAATGTTTTCATTTTAATATGGTATTAGAGACTAACTGGGAAATACTGCTAGACATAAATTGTCTTTCTTCTTCTCAAAGCCATATGAGGGACTAAGACTTCAGGACCTGCGAAGGCTTAAGGATATGCTGATCGTGGAGTCCGCTGACATGCTTCAAGCCCCACTCTTTACCGCAGAAGCTTTACTTCGGGCACATGGTAATCCAAAACCTTAAAAGCTAAACAAATTGTTTTCTGCAAAGTCAAAATTGCAGTTCTATGTGTACTTTATATTTTCAAGTAAGCAACAAGTAATCATTAATCAAATGCCAGGAAGCAGCTCACACAGTACTTCAGGAAGAAGTACAGCTGCAGTCAGTCAAAAAAAAACATAAAGGCAGACAGGGGAGCTGATAGGAAAATGATTCAAACTAGGAGTTACAATGGAAGACATTTTAACTTAAGCAGCATGGAGAAACAGAACTTTCCTATTTCACACCGTACTTCAGAAAGAAGTACAGCTGCAGTATGTCAGAAACCACTTAGGCAGACAGTTAAGTGCATAGGAAAGTGATTCGAAGTAGGAATTATAATGGAAGGCATTTTAACTTAAGCAGTGTGAAGAAAGAGTTTTTGTATTTTGGAGAGAGACAGGAGTAGATCTGCTATGGTTTTATATGTCAAAAAAAAGTCAATTGTACCTATTTTTGTGAGACAGTTGGTTTTCTGCCTCTATATATTTATATATATAACCAGATCCATATTTATTTATTTTTGCAATAAAAGCAGTCTGCCCATTGTAATAAATGGTTGGAAATTGTCTTGGGGTTTGAAGTATACAGGTGTATGTCCTTTGAAGGATTTTTGTAGTTACTCTTTTTAATACAGGGTGTACGTTTCTGTATGTTTGTCTGTGAGTAGTTTAATTTCACTGAAAGCAGACTGTGCTCTTGTCACATAATTTATACTGGGGTTGTCTGAATGGGGGTATACCGAATTCAGTGTGTTCACTCCAGACAAAAGTATCTCTGAGACCCAGTGGAAGCTTTTTAGGCTTTGATTCAGTGATTCAAAATTTATGCTTACTGAAGCATCTACATTGTTACTGTATGCCAAAGGTTTGCATGCTTATCACTGTATTGCTGGGTTAAGCTTTCATACACTATTATTTTTGTGCTGTCCTTGTTAAAATAAAAGGGAGAGGGAAAGTGAAGTAGGAAAACATTATTTTATACCCACAACATTTGGCAGACTTTCTCAAGGATGTATCGTACTTGAAACTTACCTCTTTTTACATTACTTTTAATAGTTGTTTTTTGTGTTTCTTCTAAAATTGAATTCAGTCAATGTGAACTTCTGACAGTCTGGTGATATTTAAGACACAGTCTTTGCATATGTTTTCTAACACTGATTATTTGTTTATTTTTATAATGTATTTATAATGTGTGCAATATTTAAATGCTATTTTTGATTCTCAGAATACTGTCATTAAGGCTAAATATTACTAAGCATTTGACTAAGCGGGTGGGCAGATTGTATAACCTGTGCAGATTCTTTGAAGAGGAAAATGATGGCAGTGATGTTCAAACTTGTAGCAAAGTCTGCGGTTAAGTCTAAAAGCAGCAAGGTTGATGGTAACTATGGAGAAATGTCTGCCAGCATCTAGCATGCAGGGATTGAAAGTTGAGAAGAAGCCAGTCTGTGTTGGAAAGGTCATTCTACTGATGTTGCCCTAGTGATGTAGTGGTAACTTAATGCAATTGGCCAATATGGAGAAAGAAGCACAGACAATTTGCAAGTCTTGAGAAAGTCAACTACTTTGCCTGTAGCTGTAGTCATACACTGGAAATTATTCAAAGAGAATTTCTTTTATTTGAAATGAAGACATAGAATTGGTTCAGTCTAGTAAAGGGAATAATAGAGCTATTTATGAAGGCTTAGCCAGTTGGGAAACATCAAATGCCAAATTGTAATGTTTTTGCATTAAAACTTGAAATTCATTAAAGTGAAATCTTATCTTAGTACTTAATGTATGAAAAACATGTTTTAAATTCTTGGAAAGATAATTCTTTACTACTTTTAATAGTCAACAGATGTGTAATATTTAATCCAACAACCTTTACTTTCTTTCGTAGCACAACTATAGCAATGTACTGAGACAGGCTATAAGAGTTGAGTTTTCCTCTTTTTTTGTTTTTTTTTTTTTATTAGGAGACAGAAGTATGCAGAGTTAGAGCCAAGGTTAAAAAATGTTGTTATGGCAGTCAAATGCTAATAAAAATTATAATTTTGAAGTGTAAATATGTTAAGAGTCTACACCTTTAAACAAATTAAATTAAACTAACCCATGATATGTTTTAGCTTAAGTAAGCACCTGATCACTAAATCATCTCCAGGTCAAAGGCTTTTTTGTGTACTTGGAGGGAGTAGATTTTAGTGTGATAGCAACTATTATTTGGCAGAGGCAATGTATTTACTAAGTTCAGTGATTAGAATATGTTTGGTTTGTTGTTTTTTGTTTTGTTTTGTTTTGTTTTTCCCAGCATTAATACAGCACTGGAATACAATATATCTTTATCTTACAAAATCTAAAATTCAACAAACATTCATTTGGTTAATAACATTGAGTTTCCTGTGGAAGTACCTAAGATTAAAAAACTCCAGTAGGAGAAAATTGACAAATTTCTCCTGAAATTCTGGTTCACCTGAACATAGCCTTGGGTGGCATGGTTTAGTGGGAGGTGTCCCTGCCCCTGGCAGGGGGTTGGAACTAGATGATCTTAAGG
>JASSUY010050050.1:0-60281 GCA_032466535.1 Forpus xanthops | reverse complement strand
TTCAGATACTGGAAGGCTGCTATGAGGTCTCCACGCAGCTTTCTCTTCTCCAGGCTGAACAGCCCCAACTTTCTCATCCTGTTTTCATACAGGAGGTGCTCCAGTCCCCTGATCATCCCTATGGCCCTCCTCTGGACTTGTTCCAGCAATTCCATGTCCTTTTTATGTTGAGGACACCAGAATTGTACACAATATTCCAAGTGGGGTATCATGAGAGCAGAGCAGAGGGGCAGGATCACCTCCTTCACCCTGCATGCATACTTTTGCGTACTACTATACACACACTATATATTTTTTTGCAGAGAGAGAGTAGGATTCACTAAACATGGGTGTGACTGAATTCTTTCACTTGATAGCAGAAATCAAGCTTTATAATGTCTTTGGTTAAATTTGGTATTCCTTTTCCTCTGATATTTCTTGATCAGTTCCTTCTGGCTCCTGTGTCTCTCAGCATGCCATCATTCCCCAAAGCATTTTGGTTTTATGTTGAAGATCTCTCATTCATTTCATGAACAGAGACAAACACAATAGCCATAGATCTCCTCTGCAAAACTGAGTCAGTTGTTGAAAAGATAATACATAAAGCTCTAAAGCTGTTCCTAATTGCAATGCAGTTCAAGAAAAGCGCCATTGAAAAGGCTGCCTCCTCCTCCTCAAAAAAATACATAAAGTAGCAGCCAGCAGAGAGTTCTTTGTTCCTCATAACTACCACTCAGCTCCAAGTTGACAAGGTCTAATAATAAAGATGGGTTAATGTCATTTTGCAGTTGAGAAGCTTTTTCGCTAGAATAAAAAAGTAGTTAGGTCAGTTCATCCTCAATATTATTTTCAGCAACTCTTACAAGTTTTCAGAAAGATTGGGTAAGGAGCGTGCTAGATCAGTTTGAATTACAGGAAAATAGAATTTTAAACCAAGGTTTTTCTCTCTTTCAATAAGACAAAAGTTATGCCCCCAACCCCCCACTTGTCTATGCAATATTGCCTCTGGCTATTCTTTGAATTATTTCTATGAATATGTGCAATTTCACCTTTTTTCTTACCTGAACAAGTAACAATAGTTTCCATATAATTTTTCTTCATGAAAAGTGATTTTTTTCAACATAGACATTTTAAAACCAAAAATTAACTGTTGTTGATTAGGTTTACGTTTTATGAGGGCATTAAAAAAACCCATAACTAATCAAACAACCCCCCCCCAAAAAAAAAAAAACAAACCAAAACCACCATTTTGTTACTCTGGAAAAGAAGTGTGTTTCTGAGTTACGCAAAATATGGAGCTGCTCAAAGCTACCATAGGTCAGCCAGCTGGGATAATTGGGCTGTTTGAGTCCTGCCTTCGGGCATCCTAAAATCTTCAGCTTCATCTGTATTTATTCTTAAATGTATTCTAGGATGGGCTGAATATCACATATCTGAAATAAGGATGGCAGCAACATAGCCAGATAAAGCTTATCTGTGCATCCAGTAGTATCACAAAAGACTTAAAAATAGATGCTGCATAGTGCCAAGTTTTACTTTTGTCCTAGTTCCGCAAAATATGGGGAAATGTACAGAGTGAAGAGCACGCTGAAGGTTAGGCAGGTATTTGGAAAATTTTGCAGAAATGGGTCTGCAATGTTGTCTCCAGTCACAGTCATGTTAAACACTGCACAGCTTTGCAGCAAACAAGTGAATGCAGTTGTCAGAGTGCAGCTAAAAGGTAAGTTTTCCCTTTAAGTTGGCAATGATGAGTAACAAGGAAAAATATTTTATGGCTCATTAACCACGGGTAGACAAGTTTCTTATACAAATAACAACACTTTAATCCTTTGCCCAAAACAAAACTCCTCTGAGATGATAAAATACTTTAAATAACTGAGTTGTCACTTTTCATCTCTGTGTACTGGTGGGGGTCTAAAGAAAACTTAGCAAGCATATTGTGTTTTTCAGGAGACCAACTGTCAATTTTATGTGAAGTTCATTTTCCTGAGGTTCCAAACCAGTTTTGCAGGACTGTGGTGTGGGTATTGTGCTGCAGAACTTCTGGCTGTGCAGCTCTGCAAAAGCTGAATGCCAGAGCTTTGTCATTGTCTGTAATACTGCTGGTATTTGGGGAAATGTGGTCCATCAGGCGAATCATAAAGTTCAAAAGTGAGCTATAACATAGTAGAAACAATGGCCTTTCCCCCCCATAGTTTTAAAATGATTATGTTTTATTTCCTAATATTTTATTCACTAAGCTTTAGCATTTATCTGGTGCTGGCATGCCACTAATCAGATGTTTATCCGAGAGAGAAACATTATTAATCTTTCTCCCCTGTAGTCAGAAACTTCCCAGAGGCTGTTTGACTGAGTTTCTGGAGAGACATGTAAAATCTCTTTGCTTGACAGAACACACACAAAAATTCACCTTCCAGTAATATGGAGGTTTGTTTTCCTCTCTTATAAACAAAGGTGACTGCAAATATTTTCTGCATCTTGTTAATGAAATCTCTTTAGAATCATAGAATAATAGAATCATAGAGTGATTTGGATTGGAAGGGACCTTGAAGACCATCTTGTTCCAACCCCCCTGCCATGGGCAGGGATACCTTCCACTAGAACAGGTTGCTCAAAGCTCCATCTAACTTGGCCTTGAACACTTCCAGGGATAGGGCAGCCACAGCTTCTCTGGACAACCTGTGCCTGTGTCTCACCACTCTCACAGTGAATAATTTTTTCCTAATATCTAATCTAAACCTACCCTCTTTCAGCGTAAAGCTGTTCCCTCTTGTCCCATTAGTACATGCTCTTGTGAAGAGTCCCTTTCCAGCTCTCCAGCACTCTTGTAGGCTCCTGGAAGGCTGCTACAAGGTCTCCTGGAGCCTTTTTTTCTGTAGGCTGAGCAAGCCCAACTGTCTTAGCCTGTCATCACTGGAGAGGTGCTCGAGCCATTTGATCATGCTCGCAATTGGGCAATATACTTGATCGGTCTTTAAAGATGTCATCCCTCAGTAGGATATGAGACTGTCGATCATGTAGTAGGGCAGGCAATAATTGCTCCTGTGTCAGCCACAGGTTAAACCAGAATAGAATCCTGTAGAAAAAGAGACCCATTTAAAATCTGTAACTTAATGCTGACCTTTGAAGCAGACCTTTCTTCCATTTCTGATGGCAAGCAAGAAGAGTTGGAAGTCAGCAAACTTGTTTCTTGCCTGATTAGCCTCAAATTAACCAACACACTAAACTACATTGTTTCCACCCTGACCTATTAACAGATGCAAAGAAAATAAATGTCTTGTGTTCTTTTTCCAATTTTTTGCCTACTTTTGAAGTTATTTTGTGCGTGCTTCAAGTCCTAAATTAGTGTGATAAGCTGGAAACTTATAGCATTGTAACTGTGGTTTACCCCACACTAGCACCAAACATTCATCTAGCACAGCAAAAAACCAGGCTTTTAGTAAATAGAAGAGCAAGATTTCATTGGAGTTGAACTAGAAACATATTTAAGGAAAATGCCCCTTTAGGAAACAATGGCAATACATCAGGTAGATAATTCCAAACCTGCAGCAGATATGAAGACTGCACTGGATACTGCTAAGCAGTTGCTTTCTTCAAGCAGCCATTTCTCAGCACTAGCTTGAAGAGCATGATGGCAGCAGGATGAGCACTGGTGCTGCGGCATATTGCCCTGACTAGCTCAGTCCTAGTAGGGTGAGGAAAAGCCCAAACAGGCAGTTTATGAAGAGATACTAGACCAGTACCAAATATAGCACAGAAACAAGACCTCTGCTGCGTGCTAAAGATACATATGCAGCAGCTGAAGTTTAGGATTTCTGTCTTTGTAGCAAGACTCATCAACCAGATATCAGAAACCAGTGCTGTGCAAGGGAGCCACGTACCACAGACCCATTGAAATTTTAATTTGGACTACATTGAAAATTCAGTCATTACTGTCCAGAACTCCTCACTGGGAGCCTACAAATACAGCCAAGTGTCAAAAATGGCTGAATGCTCAACATGCAGAGGAGTCAGGGGTTGATCTTCATTTATTTGTAGCAAGTGCTTTTGCAGAGGCAATGCAGGAGATGTGCAGGAATGATGCTGCAGTGTGATGTGAAGCTGAGGAAATGTGAAACTGGCACACTTTCACCCTCTCCAAGACAAGCTCTGATGCATTGAGCCTTTACAAGGGCAGCACAACAATACAGTCCTGAAGCAGCTAATGCTTCTCATGTATCCTAACAGTAAACCAGCACTCTGGAAGTGAAGCCTTATCACTGCATGACCCATGGAAGATGTGCTTCAGCCCATGTAGAGACAAAAATGTTGTTTAAGAAGAGAGCTACAACTTTCAACACAGCAGGAGATAAAATAAGATGTTAACAGCCTCCTTACCTCAGCTACCCAGCAAATACAAAGGATTAGACCTTTTAGGAAAGTCTTTCTGATAACAGTTCCTGCTGAGATTTGGAAATTCCTAGCTTTTAGCATATTTAAATGCAGGCACAGCTGTTTCTGCGTCATGATTTGCAGTTACAATACAAAGGGGCCAATCTCACAACCTTTAATCATGTATATCATCTTTCTGCTGAAACTGAATAACAGCTTCATAACCAATCCACAAGGGTTAAAATTTAACCTTAAATGATTGCTCAACATAAAAAGTCCTTTAAGCTTCTTTGTCTGCTAGATAGAAATTAAGGAATCTCCACAAATCAGTAGAAGATTGTACAAGTCAAGTACAGTTACAGGATTTCAGCTGAAATTGTCCTTTGTGATTCACAATATAAAGATTGCTCTCACAGAGGTGAGTTGCGAGATATATGGGTGCCTGAACACTACTTTCCAGCCTGTCTGAAGATAATATTCCAGTTTCTTTTGCTCAGGAGTTTGGACATGATGACAGCTGTCCTTCTGGTCTTAAAAATCTAGGAAATCTGCTGCAAGTAGGAAGTTAATATTTTTCTCCCTGTTTCTTTGATTGTAAATGTGACTATGTATCAAACAAAGTAAGAATTGTTTCTATTGTGAGCATCATTTTACATTAGCAATCTGATACAGAAGCCAAGTGAATGGTATTATAGCAGCTGGGTCCTTGGTGGTACAGAAAAATTGGCAGGAGAAGGTCCTGAGCAACCTGATGTAACTTCAGAGTTGATCGTGCCGTGAGCAATAGCCTCCAGAGCTCTCCCCCCAGCCTAAGTTATTTAGGATTTTATGATTCTCTGATCTAGACTATTAGGACTTTGGGTCTTGGATTATTTTGGAGGGCATACGGTCTGATAAAACCAAAAATAACTATCTCCTGGAACTAGTTTTCCTGTCTGTTCTGGGTTCAGCAGCAGCAGCCATTTTTCTCCTTTTTGGTAGCTGGTGCAGCGCTGTGTTTTTGATTTTGTGCCTGTGAACTGTGCTTATAACATCAGTGTTTTCAGTTAGTGTTTGGTAATGTTTTGTCTGACCATGGACTTTCCGAGCCTCATCCTCTGCCAGGGAGGAGGAGAAGCCGTGAGGAAGCAGAGACAGGACACCTGACCCAAACTGACCAAAGAGGTATTCCATACCACAACAGAGGGCAGAGACCCAGAAGGGTGGGGTGGGGGGTGTGTGCAGTGCTTGGTCGGTCTGGGTATATAGTTGGTGAGCTGTTGTATTCGTTGCTTGTATTTCTCTTGTCATTATTATTATCGGTGGTAGCAGTAGTGATTTGTGTTACTAAACTGTTCTTATCTCAACGTGTGGGAGTTGCATTCTTTTGATTCTCCTCCCCATCCCCCTGAGACTGGGGAAGAAAGAGAAGGGAGTGAGTGAGAGAACTGTTTGAGGGGCTTAAACCATGATACTATCGTATGCCTCGTGCATCTAAATCCCTGTACTTGCCTCACATTGTAGAAAGAAAGCGCCTCTGCAATAATGTCTGAACTGTTGCAGAATTGCTGCAGAGAGAAGGGAAAAGCTGAACTTCAATTCCAGGGGAAGACTGCAATGTCTAATATTGCTAAACAAACAAAATAACCACTCAGAAGCATTCAAGAATTTGCCTAGTAATTCTTCAGTACACAGAAAAACTAGACTTTCTACTCATTATTCTGATAAAGGTGTTTCAGTTTTGTTTGTGCAAACTTCTGAGCCTGAGTTGAGCTGGTTTTATTATGTAGAGTAAACACTGTCCCTCACCCCATCCCCTGAAGGACAAACTTGCCTATGCTTAATTTTGTGGATTGAAATTTTAAAGATCTTAATTCTTGGGTTAGGACTCATTGCCATGAATAGACCCATTGAACCAGATGAACTAAGAGTGCTTGTTCTCAGCTGTGCATGAATTTCATCTCTATCCAGATGATCAGTGCAAATTCCATGCATTTCAAGTGTATCCCAATATACATTGCAGAAATATTAAAGCAAACCTGAAAATGTCTACAGCAGACATTATTGCAGGGGTGCTGAGTCAGAGCTGGAAGATCTGGTTTGGGGAGACAGATGTGTGTAGTAAAACTCACACAGTTATCCAAGAATCACTACAAAGTAGTCATATTAATGAACTTTATCTTACTATTCAGGGAAGGTAAGATCATTCTGGTCATGCATTTTAGTAGCAGTCTATTAAGCCTGCCCCCAATTTTTTTAATGGTTATATCTATGAGCTACCAAAATGTGCTCTAAAGCCAGACTTGCTGATCATTTCAATGAGTGCTTTGTAATTTAAATGTCAATTCAAAACAAATCACTGTCATGTTTTACTGCCTACATACTCCAATTTAGACTGGATGCTTTCCGGAGCCCAAATACATACTCTGATCGCATTTAATCTGCTCCTTAATTTCACTTGATATTTTACCAGTCATGGAAAGCTTCTGGAAAATTACAAATCAGCATTCTCTTTCTGTATTACAATACAAAACTTTAACTCAAGTTGGGTATGAACACTCAGGCTTTAAGATCTCCACTGCTATGGGCTATATATCCCTTGCACACAAAATGAGCAATCTGATGGCTAAGTGGAGCAGCAGTGTGCTCCAGCAAACACATTACACACAAATTTTCGTCTGAAGATTTTGAGGGGGTTGTAGCACACTGAAATTGCTGTCTCTATAAGGGATAATAAGACATGCTTGAGAGGTGGGCCAATGCAAACCTCATGAAGTTCAGACAAGCCAAGTGCAAGGTTCTACATCTGGGTCAGGGCAATCCCAGGTACAGCTACAGTTTACCACACTTTTCTTCCACTGTCGCAATTCAGTTTTTGCTCAGGTCTTTATCTATTGTGCTCATTTCTGGAATTTTATAAATAGTAATGTTAAAGAAGCTGTACCTCACATAGAATCATAGAATAGTTGGGATTGGAAAGGACCTGAAGATCCTTTAGTTCCAACCCCCCTGCCATGGGCAGGGACGCCTCACATTAAAGCAGGTCATCCAAGAAGGACTGGCTGAGCTCAAAAAATCTTGTGACTGGCAAGGATGCCATTACTACTTTGCATTTCTCCATCACATGTGCCAGATGTTTCTTTTTTTCAGAAGTCACTAGAGCCATTTAATAAAGGGGTAGAAGAAACCTGAGGCCACTCAATCTCCACAGCTGAAAAATCCCACCATGATCATGATTTATTCTCTGTAGGAGAAGGAGGGGAAAAGCATGCACTGCGGAAAGCAGCTCATAGAGGTGGGAAGATAATTCCTATCTCTTTTGGTGATTGTTCTGCATAGATGCCATTTTTGGTTTTCAAAGTCACCAATTATGCATGTCTCATATTGACTCATGCATTCCTTCATGAGTTATTCATAAATAAGTGGTGCTATCTAATTCTGGCTAACAAAAATGCCTTATGTAAAATTAATAGAAGCAAAAGCCATATCATGGTTTAAACCCAGTCAGTAACTCAGCAGCCATTTGCTCACTCCTCCCATTTATCCCCAGCTCCAGGTGGGAAGGGGAGAAGAATTGAAAGACTATACACCCCACCATGGGTTGAGATAAGAACGGTAATAACTAAATCAAAAAACTGAAGTATAATACAAAACCGCTACTAGTAGTAACAATAATAATAGTAAAAGAAATAAAAAGGGGAGAGAATATAAAACTAAAAATAGAAAGGAGAAAAAAACAATGAACCCAAGTGATGTGCAACACAATTGCTCACCACCTCCAAATGATACCGAACCCAGCCTGAGCAGTGGTCTGCCCTTCCAGGTAACTGCCCTCAGTTTATATACTGGGCATGACATGCTGTGGTATGGAATATCCCTTTGGCTAGTTTTGGGTCAGATGTGGTCAGATGTCCTGTTTCTGCTTCTTCTTGACAGCACTGTACCAGCTATTAGAAAGCAGGAAAAGTAACTGCAACTGAACCCAGGACAACCCAGGGGGATCTTCTGCATTAAGAGCCTCTCCCTCAAAAGCAGTTGTTTGATAAAGCTTAAAAAGAAATGTTCCTGACTACTCAAGGTGCCTACTAAGGGGAGTGTTTGGCGCCCACTACTATGAACTACTAACCTTTCATTCTTTTTTACTGAATTTGGAAGAAACAATACTCAAAGAAGTGTGATTCAGAATATTTTTTCCCGTCTGTATACACTGTATCACCTACAGAGACATTACAACACTGCTTCTTCTTACTTTTATGTGATTTACATGAATCATTAAACACCCAGAATCCCAGTGAGCTTTGTTTCATATTAATAATATGTCTATTCAGGGCACCTCTGAGCAAAGCTAGGGAAAAGCAGTCAGGGTGAATCAGACTATGTGTAATACTAAAGCTGGCACTTTGCCAGGTCAAAGGGAATGGATTTCAAAAGCAGAGACCTTGTGTGGGCACCATCTTGGCAGTATCTCTCACTTCTGAAGACATCTCTCACTTCTGAAAACGAACTCAAACAAAAACAAGATATCTGCTCCAGACACAAGTAGTCCACTGACTATAAAGGGAGCCCAATGAGAGCAACCTCTGTGACTGATGTTAGCCTTCAACACTACTTCCATGACTGGTTAAAACTTGTTTATGAAGAAAAGAACTCCAAAATCAGAGATTGGAAAAGGCTCCTTAGATGATGCTAGGGGCAGATACCAGATATCTCTGTGGGATGTGGGAGCCCTTGGTTGCTATCAAAGTGTGCGTCAAACAGAGAAAGGACACACAAGTAGGTCCTTCATACCCTGAAGAGGTGTCCTCAGCACTAGATGAGAGAGAAAAACTCTCTTCTGTAGTTCTGTGAATAGAACTCATGTCCATCCCCAGCCTTGTACACTGCTTTACTACAGTGCTCAGGAAGATGAATGCAACGCATAATTTACACATGACTAGCTGAACTACATGAATGGTATTCGCAGATGAGTTAATATGCTGATGAACAAAGGCAAAGGGAAAACCTTACCTGGGTATCTCCCTGAAGGTGCCACATTCCCTTTACTGAGACCTTATAATGATAAGCACAAATTCCCTCGTGATTGTCATGACTGGTACAAAGCTATCAGCCTTCCCTGGCCAGCCCCTGGCCCAACACCAGATGAAACAGGGGCTGCAGCTTTCTGAGGCACCTGCCATCTGTGATGGGCAGCCATAAATTCTTGATCTGTCTTATAAAACCCACCAACAGCACTGCCCCACTGAGTGCTTGCTTAAGTCAGTCAATGCCATCAGTTTTAGTGTCTGCCACAATATGTTTTTGGGGAACTTCTGCAGTTTCTAGCACAGCTCAGTGATGTGTGCTCATGCTGCTCTCTCCTGAACTCCAAATGAGCACTTGCAGTTAAAACCCCATTCATTGCCAAGGTGCTGAGCATCCCTGCTCCAGCTGATTTGGCTGCTGCTGCTCAAGGCTCAGCCCTGCTTCTCACTGGTGGTCATCAAGGAAGTCTTGAAAAGGGGGTTGTGACCAGGGCTGGCATCCATACACCTCAGCCATGCTATTGTACAGCTTTCCTGCCCTAGTTCCAGCTGCTAAGGTGTTAAATCATCTAATGCACCTTGTGTTTCCTCAGTGATGGCTTGAAGTACACTGTAAATCAAATCAAGAGATCTCTAAGTGCTACCCCATAACACCCCTTGCTTTGTCATGTATTTAGCATTTGTACACTTGCATGTTTTGACCACACCATATGCTGTGTCTCCTTCAAGGTAAGCTGCAAACCACCTCGGGCACCAAATACTGAACCTGATTTATAACACCCTCGAGCTCAAGCCTGCCCCAGAGGGTTTTAGCTCCCATGGGAAAAGTAAACTCATCTGCATCCTATTCTGGACCAAATTTAAGTACAGGTTCTACCTGATCTTACTCAACAGTGCAATGGTTCATATACATAGGTCAAAAACCTGTATTCCTGGTTATTAAAAGTAAAAATGAGTGCTTCTCATTCAGCAAAAGAAAAAAAAAAAGTCTCCCTAATGTCCATACTAAAATATTGGTTCAGCATAAGCCTGTCAGGAAAGAGTGCTTACAAGAAGCTGTAGAAATGGTGGCTTGTTTTTTGTGAAGATGGGGAAAGGCAAAGGGAAAATGGCATGATGTTATGTGTTTGAATAAAAGCATAATATTTACAGAGGATATATTTAAAAAAGCGCTCTTTTAGCGGTAATGACAGAATATATCAACCCTCCTGTTGAGGAATTATGTATTGTGTCTATTTTTTCAGTGTATATATGTATCCATGGACATTACACTGAGTGATAAAAAAAGTTCAAACCAAATGATTCTATGATTCAAATAGCTTCTTAATTAATTCCATTCACTGATAATATATTACTGGGGGGGAAAAAGCCAACAGTCTCTCATCAATCTTTTCACTCGTCACTGAATAATGGCTCCTTATTAGGGAAGGTCTGAAGAAAGCAACAACCCACTTGCTGAGCCCCGATGAGCAAACTCAGAAGTTTGAGAAAGAGTTGAATTCCCTACCAAAGGCCATTACTTCCCGGTGTCCATGCATGCAAATAAGGTGAAAGAAGGTTAAAAGCAACTCATCTTTCCCAGCAGCACAGTCATACAGCAATACATCTTAGAGATTTCATCTACAACAAGAAAACTCCCTGTCATTTTATGCTGTCAGCATGAAGAGCACTAGAGGTATCTACACTTAATGGTGCCAGATGAAAAGGCTCAGAGAAGGCCAAGCCATATTCATTACTGTGTTAGAAACTGCTTTTAGGCCCATTTCAAAACACAGTTCTGATGGCATCTTCTACAATGATCTAAAACCGATTTAAATTTCCATGATGGTGTTCTGCACCATAACTCCCATAATTGTTGTCTCTAGAGGGTAATTTTCTAAGGCTCCAGGATACGAGCTGTGCAAACAATTGATTTTTTCAACTCTTCAGCTAACCTGAAAAATAGAGATTGAAAAGAGTTGCAGTCTCTGTCAAATGGCAACTTTCTTTTTCTCTTTTATTTTTTTTCCTATTTTTTTTTTCCTCTTTTGAACAAAAAACAAAATAATTGCAGAGTAAAATTCATTTCAGGATCCAAATCTTGAAATGTTTTCATTTGGGTTTGGGATTTTAATTTGTTGAAAAAAGCTTTGGGATTAAATTTTTAATGTTTTCAACTCACTCTTTCCCTCCTGTGAATGAAACTACTTGCTTGGGTATAGCTAATTGAGAAAGATGTTTTCTGCTGAGCTAGTTTTGATGGACCTTCTTTCTGGATTAGTGTAGCAAGCTTGCTGAATCAGTGCCTGGAGAGTGGGTGAGGGACCAGAAGACTGAAAAAGGACATACATGTGGCCTACCTTGAAAAAGAAAGGCAAATGAAACGAAGAATTAAAAAACAAAAACACAAACCACAAGCAACCAAATTTATTCAGTTCTTGGAAAAACTCTGGAAAGAAAAAAGACAAAATGAAACTAAGCCTCTGCAGAGAGATTGAGTAACTGTCAGTGTAGATTAGTCAGGAGAAAACTATTTGAAGCCAGTACGTTTAATGAACTAAGAAAACATTTGTATAACACTGGGTGGACAACTTATCTATAAAAAGAAACTGTTGGCGGTTTATTGTCAAAAAGGAAGAGGTTTCTTGAAGACTTTAATGAAGTCTGACATAATCTCAGTGTTGTTTATGTGTTTTCGCTTGTTACTTGGATGGTAGAGGAGAGACTATAGATATTAAGATGGCCTATAAAACAAGTTGTGAGAGACTGTGAGACAGGCTCAGGCTCCAAAATAAACTTGAAAAAATGGAAAAGTGGTATGTGGGAAAATAAAAAAAAGGAATGCAATTTAATAAGGACTGTGCGAGACACCATACAGACAGAAATGTTCAAGTAAATACAGAGTGGGGGACAACTGGGTGGGTCAATAGATTTATGTTGTTTGACATCATCCTCAGGCGTGACCTTCTAATGACATTGAACTCTTGGAAATATTGCATGTGCAAATTTGAGTATATAACGGGCGAGCAAGAGGAGTTGATACAAGTCATTATGTCTCTATTAGATTCAAAGCCTGTAATTAAAACAGGAGGATGTTGACATTTCAGCTGCATTGCAAACGGACCTGCTTTCAGCACTGATACCACAATATAGCAAGAAATGCTGCAAGTGTTGTTGGACTACAAGAAGTAGTGGTTATTTTGATGCCTACAGATTTCCATGGGGGATGAAGAAACATCACACTAATTTTGTTGATTTTAGCTCTCCACTGTATTCAAGTCAAGTGAAGGAGGCTTGCTAGCTGCCTGAATGGAGGGGATCTCACAATCTGAACTGCTGCAAAGTCTACTTCCATGTCCCATGATTGTGAAAGAGTTCAGCCCATGCAGCAGTGACTCCATCCTCGCTGGAGGCTGTGGAAGTGTAGATGATTAGACATGTACCATTTCCTCTGCCTTTGTAGATAGCAGGAAATGCTTGCAAGTGGAGGACCGGAGCAGACAACTGCGTCTGTAGTATCTTGAAGCACATGAGTTTAACTACAGTTGCTGTAACGCACTATTACCCAGCCTCCATGAGAGGGAGACCCTTTCACTGTGGTAGTAGACGGTACTGCACCTTCCGAAATACAACTCCACATACCAGTTTTTCTCCCCACTTCACTCAGCAGCATCCTTCACCTTGTGAAACCCAGCTGCCTACTTTCTGTCTGCAGTGGCAGAATGGGTGCCACCCTTTGTCCCCAGAAGTTGGTCGCCCTAAGGAACTGGCTACATTGCCTAGACATGAAGCCAGCTCATCTCTGAAATTCTTGTTGTCCAGTGCTAGCATAACTTATCTCTATGCAGAAATGTTGTCTGAATGCTTTACTGAAAAATATATACCCAACATGGGAAATATTGCAATCCAAAACTAGTAACATGAAACAAGTAGAAACTCCTGAGAGCAATAGCCTTCATTTACTGACAATAGACTACTAATAGATAAAATACAGCGGCAGTAATGAAAAGCAAGGGCTGCAAAGAAGGAGGTATTAACTAGTTAAAGGTACCAGTGAGAAAACAGCAAGGGAGTTGTTCTGCATAGTACCTGTGGAAAGAGATTTCAGCAGTATGTAGGGGTTTTAGGAAAAGATGGCACATGTTAAACAATGTGTAGTAAGTCAATGAAATGGACAAGCCTCATATTTTTAGGCATCTGTCAGACTTTCTTAAATCTTTTGTAGACTATCTCAGTATCTTTGCCCGTACCCTGACCTGTTACTTTCTACCACTTTCCACTCCTATTTGTTGACAGTCTCCACTACAAGAGCACATGTGAGAAGCCTAGGGGTGCGCACTGGATAATCTCCAGAGGAAGAATTCACTCATTCGTGCTGACAAGGTCAGAAAAATGATCTTGTCGGAAGTCTAATAACACAGGTGAGTTTCCTGGAGCTGTAGAAAAAACAATGTAAAGTATATCTCAGGACTATAGTCCTAGGTGGAAGGCCAACTAGAATCATAGGCTGCTGTGTCTGGGACTTTTCTTTGCCAGGTCACACTGGGATAGAAGAAGGTTTTCTGCCTCAATAAAAATTACTCTTGATTCAGGTACTCTGGTACCACAGGTATGGAAATAACAATTAGTTAAATAATGAATAGCACAGGAAGTTTGCAGGTGGCAGTATTTAGAGAGGAACAGCTGTGTAAAAGCAAAATTTTTAGACAAGCACCTTCCAGATGCTGCAGCTTTTGTATTTTTATCATGTGAGAGAGCACTTGATCTCATCCGGCAAAGACTGGGTGCTGTGCTGCCTAAAGTGGTGTGAAGCAGAAGGAGCCATTGCTAGAAGTTTGTTCAGTTGCTTCATCCAGAGTACTGATAAAAGTAGCACAAGCTTGGCAATCAGGAGCCTCGCAGAGGCTGTCAGGTGGGAACCTGCAGTGCTGCCACAAATTAGAGCAGTCAGTCACTTTCATCAGAACTTGCTGCCTTTAACGTTTTGCTCACAACCTCCCTCTTGCCCTCACTGCAGTACAGCCCGGAGACTGTGAGTGCCTTCAGTGTGGCAGTGCTCTTCCTCTTCACCTTCATTTTATTTGGGAAAGCTGTTTGTAGACTGTGAAGACGTTTTCAACCTGCTGCTCCTCTGCATTGTCAGAGGAAGAAGCAAGTTGTTTGGTGGTGTTGACTGAGAGCCGCTTCCCCTCTGTAGAATGCATGAAAAACACCCCTCTGTAAGGCAGCCTACAATAAATCATAAAATCATAGAATAATTAAGGTTGGAAAGGGCCTTAAGATCATCTAGTTCCAAGCCCTCTGCCATGGGCAGGGACAACTCGCACTAAATGTTAAGATGTTGATACTGTTCTGGACCTGAAACTTCAGTGTTTGGAATACTGATGATGTCTATGCATTAAAATAGACAAATCATCATTTTGCAACTCAGACCCATGCCATTCTTGTCTGATAACTGATTTTGGAGCATCACTTGCAGGAATGAAAACCAGAGTGGAGTCCAGGCTTTAGTTCATGACAAAGATCTCAGATCATTCAAGATATAAAGGTTTATGTCCTCAAGGGAAGGTGATAAGGGGAATAAACACAGACATAGAATCATAGAATAGTTTGGGTTTGAAGGCACATTTAAGGGTTATTCTGTCCATCCCCAATGCAACAAACAGTGACACCTTCCACTAGATAAGGTTGCTCAAAGCCCCATCAACCTGACCTTGAATATCTACAGGGATGGCATATCTACCAGCCCTCTGCTCTAGTGCTACACAACCCTCATTGCAAAAAGTTTCTCTCTTGTAGGAGAAATACAGGATAACAGAGCCTACTAAAAAGTTTGTCCCCATCTTTCTCATAAGCCCCTCTAAGTACTGAGGGGCCATGATAGTCTCTCTGGAGCCTTCTTTTCTCCAGTCTGTACACCACCAACTCAGCTTTTCCACATAGGAGAGGTGCTCCATCCCTCTGGCCATTTTTGTAGCCCTCCTCTTTACCTTCTCCAACAGGTCCATATCCTGCCTGTGCTGAGGGCTCCAGAGCTCGGCATAATGCTACAGGTGGGGGTTCTCACTAGAGTGGAGTAGAGGGCAAGAATCACTTCCCTTGATCTTCTTGTCACCCTGCTTTTGATGTGGCCCAGGATACTGTTGGCTTACTGATCTCAAAACACATAGTTCTAGGTCATGGTGAGCTTTTCATCCACCAGTACTCCAAGTCCTCCCCAGGGCTTCTCTCAATCCTTAATTCCCCATCCTGTATTGATACTGGGAGTTGCTCTGACCCAGGTACAGCACCTTGGGTCAACAATGCACTAACCCTAACTCTAACCCTAACCCAATGCACTTGGCATTATTGAACCTCTTGAGCCTGTAAGTTGATGTAAGTTGATGCAAGTTGATGCATGCTCTAATTTGCAAGACATTTTTTTTTACTTTTTTTTTAAGTGGATATTTAAAAGAAATTAATAATTATTAATTACTAATTAGCAATTAGTAAGAAAAAGCATCACAGTAAATGAGGTTGCATGCCCACTGAAAGTAGAAATATGTTACTAGACCAGTGGCAAAAGGCAGATGAGCCATAAAATAATGGAGCACACACAGAGCTAAGTGAAAGAGGCAGAATGGTAGTTGCAGAGATTTTCGCTGCACTGTGACAGCGTGAGGTATGTGAACTGGAGCAAACTGAGCTGGAGGATATGTTTGTGGGACTATTATTTTTAATGCCATGCAATATATCTATCCAGTGACAAGGAAAGAAGTTACACTTCAGTGCAATAGTACATGATTCAGACAGTAACAGGTCAGATGAGGAAAATGTGGGAAAAGCTATTAAGACAGATGCCTATGTGATGTCTTTAATGAAGTTCTTGTCTTGGAACAAAAAAAGAAAGGGAAAGGAGAACCTCCTTTTGGAGTATGTGGCTTGCAGGGTTGTCCAGACCAGTCTAAATCTGGAGCTGATGGTTAGGAGGGAAAAAAATATTTGCCGTGACATTTAAGTTTTTTATGAGTATAGGGCAAGTTCAACTCAATGGCTGTATCTAATCAAGGTAGCAAATCTAGATCCAGAGTTCATCCCAGCCAGCTGTGGTGTCTAAAAGATGTTTGTCCAGATGGCATTAGGATTTTAAGATTGTGTAATAACAGTTAGAATTGAATATGAGGAAGAAGTTCTTTACTGGTGGTGAGGCACTGGAATGGGTTGCCCAGGGAAGTTGTGAATACTCCATCCCTGGCAGTGTTCAAGGCTGGGTTAGACATAGCCTTGGGTGACATGGTTTAGTGGGAGGTGTCCCTGGCAGGGGGGGTTGGAACTAGATGATCTTAAGGTCCTTTCCAACCCAATTATTCTATGATTGTATGATTGTATGATTCTACGATTCTATGATTGTATGATTCTATGATTCTATGGATGAGTGTCCACAGGCATCGATGCATTAGATCTCTAAAGACAAGAGCCCTCGTCACAGAGGAATTACCCTCTGTGGGGAAGTCAAAAATAGTGTCAGAAAATGCGCATGTTCAGCTGTCCTGGGTTCAGCAGCAGCAGTCTTTTTTCTCCTTTGTAGTAGCTGGTGCAGCGCTGTGTTTTTGATTTTGGCCCTGGAAACTGCGCTGATAACACCAGTGTTTTCATTTAGTGCTTGGTAATATTTTGTCTGACCCACTTTCTGAGCCTCATGCTCTGCCAAGGAGAAGGAGATGCTGGGAGGAAGCAGAGACAGGACACCTGACCCAAACTGACCAAAGAGGTATTCCATACCACATCATGTCATGCCTAGGATGTAAAACAGAGGGCAGAGACCCAGAAGGGGGGGGTGCACTGTGTGGTTGGGTTGGATATATATAGTTGATGAGCTGTTGTACTCTTTCCTTGTATTTCTCTTGTATTATTATTGGTGGTAGCAGTAGTGATTTGTGTTACACCTTAGCTACTAAACTGTTCTTATCTCAATCTGTGGGAATTGCATTCTTTTGATTTTCCTCCCCATCCCCTGGGACTGGGGAAGAAAGAGGGGGGAGTGAGTGAGCGAACTGCTTGGGGAGCTTAAACCACAACAGCAGCTTTAACAAGTGCTTCCTTGTCAGCATTGAGAGTGATGTTCCAGCATCTGCCATGTAAGTATAAGAAAAATAATTCATAGAAGCATGAGGTATGAAGGTAAAAAGAAATTAAAGACATGCAGTGCACAATTAGACTCCTACATTTAGGACTAAGCACTTCAAGATTTCTTTGTCTTTCTCCTTCAATTTTCTGGATACAATAGGAAATTTGGCTTCTTCATTAAACTATGCCTACTTTGTTTTATTCCACTCATCAGGTGAAGGTTGTCCAGCTCTACTAGTTGTTGCAGAAAATGCACAGCTCTCACTCCTGAAAGGCATGAGGGGCAGATCTAACAGTAGAATTTGTTCTTGCATTGCAGCTAATGCCAGCACTTGATGTTCATCTATTGCATGAACATGCCTATAGAAAAAAATACATTTTTTCTCTCTAGACAGAGAAATTGGAGACACAGGAATTGTTAAAGAACAAATATTTAAAAAGGCCAAAGGTCTTAGGGCCCACTTTTTGCAATGGTAAATTGCACCCACAGTTTTGCATCTGCAGATTGAAATATTAGTTGTAAATACAAGTTTTGTTTTCTCTCATCACATGAATCACATTGTGATGATGTCACCACTCACAGAAGCCCCATTAATGTCTCTATAGCTGCGGTATATGGGCAGATTTGGTGTGCAAAGGAAAAGAAAATGGGCTGTTTTCTTTGTGGTCTGTCTGCAGGTTCTGCTATTTAAAAGAATAGGTGAAAGATGCCAGGTCAGGATGCTTTGGCTCCAGCTCTCTCAATGTGAATATCAGTGACTACTGCTGTAGTAATTCAGTGTTGGACAAAGGGTGTTTGGTAAACTTAAGCAAGTCACTCCACCTTTCTGAGCTCCAACTGTATTATCTTCGAAGGAATGATGTTTCTACAGAATGTTTTTTCATATTTTAAAGATGGAAAATCCACATTGGAATAGATGAGATCTTTGATATGATGAATTGCATACTAAATTTGTTCAACATTTCTGTTTCTAAAGGTAGGATCCACTTGGAGTAGCCTCTTTAAAGTTCCATTTTAATTAGTAGGAAAAACCAGATTGATTTAGACTGCCAATTACATCATCCAATTAAAGACATCTACAATGTATTGGAGAAATCCCACCTTTAAAATGCTGATGATGGCTACAAAGTCAATTTAGGATTACTAGCTACACATAGACAACACAGGTTATGAGAGTAGTTAGTCGCTGACTGACTCAATAGCTCTGTGGACTTCATATCAAAGAATCCTTCCAGTTTCTCCCAGCATTCAAGACTAGAGGCATCTGAGAAGCTGGAAATTAACTTTAAAAAATAAAATAGGGTTTGGTCTTAGGATTGCAATACTGTATAGCTTTAGTGTCAGAGGATAAAAGAAGAGACATAAAAAGGAGAGGGATATTTTCTGAGCCGTAGGTTGAATGAAGAGAAAATGGAGGTTGAGGGTGGCAATAGCAACAAAGGGTTGACTAGAGAAGTTAAATGTGGTCTTGATCACATCCTTACTATAGAAGTCAGCAGTAGGACTTCAAATTTAGTAAACAAGTAACCTTGGGGCACAGTTGTGATAGCACCCAGTGAAACACAAAGGAACAGAATCACAGGATGAAAATATGTGAAAATAAATGGCAGCAATTTGAAGAAGGAACCCCAGTTTGAAAGGGTGAAGTCATAGAATCGTAGAATCATAGAATAGTTAGGGTTGGAAAGAATCTCAAGATCATCTAGTTCCAACCCCCCTGCTCTGGGCAGGGACACCTCCCACTAAACCATGTCACCCAAGGCTGTGTCCAACCCAGCCTTGAACACTGCCAGGAATGGAGCATTCACAATCTCCCTGGGCAATGTATTCCAGTACTTCACCAACCTTACAATAAAGAATTTCTTCCTCAGGTCCAATCTAAACTTCCTCTGTTTAAGTTTGAACCTGTTAGCCCTTGGAGGCTATGGAGGCTTAACACTACAGCAAACTGGGCACAGAGGGGATAGAGCAGAAGGGATCAGGAAACCCAGTGAACAGGCAAACTGCAAACGTTTCGAACGGCAGAGGTGATGAGGTTCAAAACAAAGTCTACGTTTTAGACTTTCAAAGTCAGCTACAGTGAGTTCAATAGGAAAAAGGAGCAGGGTTTTTCCCAACTGCCAAAAGGAATGGGATTATTGCCAAATCTGAAGCTGTATCTTCAGACTGTCTTTAAAGCTCAGGACATAAAGCTGCAGTTTTTCAAACTTTACGGAGATCACCCCTGAATTAATGTGATAGTGGATTCTCAACTCCACCTGCAGCACCCAATCTCCCAACCAAGGGCTAAACAAATAACCATATCATATACAGTTTGAATTGTCATCCTTCAGTCTGTTTGCTACTCCAGCAAATTAAGCACCTCACGGTTTCTCCACAAAGTTTGTTTCCATTCAACATGCTTGTCACGGAGGCAGAAATCAGCCCTGCATGACTAGGAGCAATCTAGCTCTATTAAATAAATGCATTTATAACTTTATATTATCCTGGCTGTGCCAGGTGCCCTTATTCATGACTTCATATAGTGCCCTGAGTTTCTCATTTCGGTATCTCTTGTTTATAATTTTTCCCATATCCTACACATTATTAAAGATTTTTATGAGGCATAAATCTCATCTGTCCCTTCAAACACTGAAGAATTGCTTGACTCATTAGATGACTGTGGCATACCAGATAATGCCCTAGAATATTGTCTTGTATAATTTTTTGAGGGTATTCAGGTCAATACTGAAGAACAGCTCAAAACTTGCTGAAGCACATTTTTAGGGCTTCCCTGAGTCAGGGTCACATTTCTCATTCTCCAAGTCATTATTTTAAATCATAAATAACTAAGGCCAGCAAAAATTTAAAGTTTCTGGGGAGGAAGAGTTCCATAATGTGCTAGAAGTTAGCTTATCTCTAAATTGTTGTATTTTCAAATCTACCCATGCTTTTTAATGCATATAATAGCACTACTGGCTTTGGAAGCTACATACACTTTAAAAGCTTTCAATGCACCTTTGACATGTAAAAAATAAAAACAAAGATACAGTTGTGTTCAGGGAGACATTTTCTA
This sequence comes from Forpus xanthops, assembly GCA_032466535.1. Taxonomy (NCBI): domain Eukaryota; kingdom Metazoa; phylum Chordata; class Aves; order Psittaciformes; family Psittacidae; genus Forpus; species Forpus xanthops. The sequence goes on along the minus strand of JASSUY010050050.1, from coordinate 39,790 downwards.
GTTCTGAGTTTCAGGCTTTGCTTATGTAACATTGTGTTCTTAATTTTTTACCCTCATCTGTATAGATGGTTTCATTCGTCTTGTTCTGTAAGACTTAAGATGTGTGATGTGTGTCCCTGCTGAAGTGGCTCCTCCTCTAACCAGTCACATCACCCTTGTTTACTGTCACTGAATTAGCAAACAACATATCCCAGTGATCTCAGAATTTTTTCTTCTGTGTTTTGCAGGCATGAAGAAATAGTGGGAATAGCAGAGAAATTAATTGACTGCTTTCTACATTTTTGAGTTTCTGCTCCCAGCAATGATCCACTGAGATGTGCCCGCTACACACAAATGGGCCACAAAGTCAATAGCAGGCAGCATAATATACTGCCTTATACTGGAAAAATAGGATATGGAATATGGACACTGAAATTTAGGAAAGACAAACTAGAAAACATTTAGCAGAAACAAAAAACAGTCAAGTTGAAAGAACAGATAAGATCTGCACAGGGAAACAGATAATTTCAGCAATTCAGTCAGAAAAGGAATGTTGGTAGAAAAGTGAGAGTATGCCCCATCAGGGTCCCAGATGAAGCTCAAGGAAGTTCCTTCTGTTTCTTAAGACCTGTGAATACTGCCTGGGGCAGATAGAGAAGTGCTAAGCTATGAGACAGGCAGGATCGGTTGAATGTGATGGACTTTTTTTGTAGCCTTCAACAAGAGCTTCTCATCAGCTCTGCATACAGTACCAATAATAAAAATGGGTCTATCATGAGCAGCAAGCATGGTGACACTGCTCAGGATGCTGTGCTCAAACCTTACAAAGTGAATTGGAGGATGTTAAACCTTTTCTGATTTGTGTGTGTGTGTGTGTTAGCTTTGACTCCAGTACACTCTCTTCAATATCTCTGGCATGTTGGAAATCTGCCTTAGACCGCCTTTCATTCCATTTTTAGATCCCACTGGCTTGCCAGAGGGTCAAAGCACAAAACTAGTAGGTTTTCTTCTCCATCATTCTGTATTTTAGATGATAAAAGATATCTGCAGATGGGGATTGGGGTTTGTTTGGCTGCTAGGCTGTTAGCTGAGAGGACCCTGAATGTTGGTTCGCTAAATGTGCATTAGTTGTAAGGATACAAACTACTAAAATGCTTTGAAATCAAAGCACTCAGATCCTGTTGTAGCGTACTGATAAAAAACAGTTGATGAAGGACAGGGAAAAGGTCAAGACAGAGAAAAAGGTAATCATTGTTTGGACTCCAAGAAAGTGTGTGGGGCTACTGCGGCTTGGAGAAACTGAAGAGGCAAGGGGACTAATTAGTCAAGATCATTAATGGAGGAAAACAGAGGGACAGAAAGTGTGCCTGCTCCTAGGAAACACTTCAGAGAAAAGAGTCTAGGAAGCCTTGAAAGTGTCATTAACTCTCTCCCTGCAGCTGCAGAAAACTCATCCAGAGAAGGATCCCTGAGCTGGGAGCATCCACTAAATACTTGGTCTTGGTTTGCTGAAGCTATGGCAAGTGTAGTCCCATTGGAGGAAGGTGTGCAGGGTGTGCATTGTGGTGCAAAAGCTTTTCTCCCTGTCTTTGCTGGCCCTCAACTTTATTCTCCACCAGCATGTTTTAGTCCTCCATACCCTCTGAAGCAAAAAGCAGTGGCATGCCAGTGTGTGCAGATCACTATGGGACAGAGACATAGGGGGGAAAGTGTTTGAGGAATAGAAATTCCTAGGAAGAGATAAAAAAAAATAAAAATTGAAGTGATAAGCATAAGAGAAGACAGAACATAGAAGAGTGTGAGTAGGGCATGACAATAAAAGAGCCCAAGAGAGGAGAAATAGTTTGTGGGAGATTGAGTGGAAATGGGAAAGAACATACAGGGGGGAAGAGAAGTAAGGCAGCAGAGGGAAAGAACAATACTGCTGTTTGGAAAGTAGGTCTGAAGAAGTCAGAAAGAGGGGGGAAAATGAAGCACAGATACAAACTAAGTGAAACGCTATGAAAGCTATGAAAGTAATTAAATCTACACAGGCAACTTTTTAGGCATTTATTAGCTTTTATTCCCCGGAAGAGACCATATAAAACACAATGCACAGAAAAGTACATGTGCAGATAGGGTGGTGTTACCCTACTTTTACTTCTCATTCCCAGTTTAACCATCTGTGGTATGATATTCCTATGTCCTGCTCACATGGTAACAGGTGACAAATTACATATCTAATTAGAAGATTTTTGTATTTTGCTAACATAACTTCCTCCTTATAATTTGTTTCACTCAGTTGGCAAAAGAAGTCTGGACTAATACTGTACAAACCGATGATGACGTGAGACATGATGAATCTCATGCACCTCACAAGGTTCAAGAAAAGAAGCCTTATGGTGTAGGAAATCAAGAAAGCAATAGGCTGGCATGACAGAGCAGTGGGACCTTTCCATTTGCACTGCATGAAAGTGAAGAGAAGCTCATGTAGGTACTGTGATACAAAGTCTTAGAGAGTGTGCATCCATGTGCATTGCATGGAGTCACTTCAGAGTGAGTGTCACAAGGGCCAAAGCAATTTCTAAGAAGCAGAGGAAATCCCTGTGGCACATATAGGAGTGGTGGGCAGAACATGTGGGTCCCAAAAGCCCTGAAGGAATTTGTAATAGTTAAATTTCAACAATCTAAGGGAAATCATGGAAGAACAGAGAAAAAGAACAAAAGAAAAAGAAAGTAACAACAGACCATCTGCTCCTCTGCAGAACTTTGCTGAGAGGATAAATTGCTGAGAGTTGACCTGCAAAGGGAACCTTTTCTTTTGGGTTAAGTATTGAGAGGAAAGGGAAGCCAGCTTGAGTTTGGTGGGAGGAAGGCTTGTTTTCCACCTGTAGTTCCAGTTGACAGCTCTTTAGAAATGTCTTGTTGAACAGGTCTGCTCAGACTTGGAAGGGGCTTCAATTACTAGCTCAGGAGTGGATTCCCAGCTGGTAGGGATCAGAGGCATTTATATTGGCAGAGGAATTAAATCCCTACTTCTCTCAAGAATACAACATATGAGTGCTACTCCTTTTTCACTGAGCTCTTGCTTTCATTTCATGCCTTCTATAAATGTCTCATCAAGTAGCTTATCCTCATACAGTGCAAACAACACTTCGTGAAGCATTTGGCAGTGTCTGCTAGATTAGAGAACATATCATCATTTATACTATGATAAGAAGTGACAAGAAAATAGGCAAGATTTCAATTACATTGTTTTTAAAGACATAAACCATTTGTCATTAATTTGATGAGAAAAACAACTGAATAGGATGATCAGCTTGACTTGACATTCTGTGTAATATTTTATAAATCAAAACACACCATTAATACATGTTACAAACTACAGGAACTGATGTTAAGTCTCTGTCCTGGGTTCAGCAGCAGCTGTCATTTTTCTCCTCCTTCGTAGCTGGTGCAGTGCTGTGTTTTTGACTTTCTGTCAGGGAACAGCCCTGATAACACCAGTGTTTTCAGTTACCGCTTGGTAATGGTCTGATCAAGGATTTTCTGAGTCTCACACTCTGCCAGGGAGGAGGGGAAGCCAGGAGGAAACAGAGACAGGACACCTGACCCAAACTGACCAAAGAGGTATTCTATACCACAGCACTTCAAGCCCAGGATGTAAAAAAACAGAGGGCAGAGACCCAAAAGGTTTGTGAGGGTTCGCTGCTGGGTCAGGCTGGGTATTGGGTGGTGAGCAGTTGTATTTTCTTTTCTTGCATTTCTCTTGTATTATTACTGGGGGTAGCAGTAATGGTTTGTGTTGTACCTTACTAAACTGTTCTTATCTCAACCTGTGGGAGTTCTCAACCTGTGGGAGTTGCATTCTTTCAATTGTCCTCCCCATCCCCCCAGGACTGGGGGAAGAAAGAGAGGGGAGTGAGTGAGGAGAACTGCATGAGGGCCTTAAACCACGACAGTCTTGTAAGGGAATTAATGCAGATTTTATTTTTTAATAAGACCTTGGGAATAAAATAATGATTCTTCAGTGAAAAAAAAGAAAAAAAAAAAAAGGTATGTGGCATGTAGAAGAATGTGCCATGAAGAGCAAAAGAAAAGCAAAAGCACTGAACTGGTCTCAGAGAGTGAATAGCCCGAAACATATTGGTCCATAATTTATATTATTGGGTAATGGAAGGCCAGGCAAAAGATATTTTTCCAATTATTTTACCTTCTTTCAGACCCCACCCCTGAGCTCAATATATCAGAGTATCAGTAGATATGCTATAAGGCCATTTGTTCTCATGTGGGAAGCAGAGGGTGTAACTGAGCAGGGGTTTCCCTGCAGGAACTCCTCTGATGTATATCTTTGCCCTGTGGAGTTCAATGCACGTGGCAGTCAGTCAAAGGATAAATGTGAAATAGGGTCTCCTCTTATTCCTGTTACAGTCACTATTGACAAATTGCACATGCTCTTATCAAGACTGCAACCAGCTACCTGGTGGGAGCTATGTGTATTATAGAATTATGGGAGGTGTCCCTGCCCCTGGCAGGGGGGTTGGAACTAGATGATCTTAAGGTCCTTTCCAACCCGAACTGTTCTATGATTCTGACTTTGCACAAGTCCAGGTAGATGACATCAACCGCTGTACCCTGTCCATCAGTTCCATAGCCCCATCATAGAAGGCCACCAAATTGGTCAGGCAGGATTTCCCTGTAGTGAAGCCATGCTGGCTGTCACCAAGCACCTTACTGTTTTTCATGTGCCTTAGCATGCCTTCCAAGAGAATCTGCTCCAAGATTTTGCCAGGCACAGAGGTGAGACTGACTGGTTTGTAATTCCTGGGTTACCCTTTTCCCCCTCCTTGAAAATGGGGGTTATATTTCCCTTTTGCCAGTTGTCGGGAACTTCACCTGACTGTCATGATTTTTCAAATAGGATGGGCAGTGGCTAAGCAACTTCATTTGGCAGTTCCTTCAGGACCCGTGGACTGATTTCATTGGGTCCCATGGACTTGTGTATGTTCTGGTTCTTAAGATAGTCTTGAACGAGATCCTTTCCTACAGTGAGCCCAAGGCCTTCATTCTCACAGTCCTTGCAACTGCCTTCCAAGACTTGGGTTGTGTCGTCAGATTATTAGGATCCAGAATGGCCATTTCTGTTTTCTTGATCATTTCCTGAGAAGATAGCTACAGCTGGAAGCATGTGGGGAGGCAGACTGTTTCTTCAAGCTTGCTTTTGTTCCTCAAAAGAATGTGAGAATAAGAAACATGAGGAAAAATGGATGTGTTGTCTGGTTGTGACTTACGGTACACTGCCAAAACAGGGCACATATTTATCTTTATGGCCTCTGCAGTAACATCTGGACTAGAGACTGAACACTGCTGAAGCCTGGAGAAAGTTTATTGTGACCCTTGCAAGATCTGCTTTAAGATTTTTGTGATATTTTAGCTGACTGTGTAGATCTTCAACTCGAAGAGTAGCTTATTCCATCACCCTCTGAAGTGACAGCCCATGTACACATCTTTTGTTCCCAGTGTACTGTTGGAGATCACTCTTCTCCTGCACAGGCTCCCAGTGGCAGTCCTTTGAGCCCAAACCTGACTTGTTTCCTTATAAACCATGATACTGGAACAATGTATGAGCTGCAGAAGACAGAAAAGATGTAGACCAGCTGATTAGTTTTATCTACAAAGCAATAGTGCTAGCACTTGGGATAGGCTTTTAATTAAAGATTTAATTTGAAATCCTAGACACTCGTGAGTTCTTAATGTACTTGGAATTCTGGATCTTTAAGCACTTATCTTACACAAAGGGAATGGTTTTAGGTTTGAATATGTGGAAAACCACTGCAATTTTAGTATGTGTCAAATGTCAATATTCTGTTGCATCCTTTAGTATTGAGAAACAGGCATAAGTATTTTAGAACTATGAAAACAAATAAAATAAAATAACCAAGTTTGGAAATATTAAAGATCACTTGCAGTTTCTATGAAATTTATTTGTTTACTTGTTCACTTTCATTTTTCAGCTACTGCATGTCAGGAAAGTAAATATTCATGCTTGTGTGGAAAATACAAATAAAGGAAAATCAATAGTTTTTAATATATAGGATAGGAGAAGCTGAGCAGAAGGGTAGTGTTAGGAAAGAGAACAAGATAATTTCAGACGTTTTGCTGTATATTAGCCGGACATAAAAGGACCCTGTGCCTATTGAAGGCATGGTTTTCAGCAGATATTGGTTCAGGCCTAGAAACCCTTAGTTTGAAAGCTCACTAGAACTCTTTGGGTTTATCAAGAGCAGTCAAACACCTGAAAGGTGATTTTCAGGTTGGCTGGCAATAATATATATTTTTTAAAGACCACTTTTGGGGCCTGACAAGGATACAGCTCCTCTTGTCTTGGGTTAATGAATACTCACAGCTGTCCTGAGCACAGATGGATTTCCCATTCCACATCATGTTAAAGATGCTCCCTTTCTGTCACAATATAAAATTAACTTCACCAGGTCTCCTGAAAAGGCAGGCAGAGAGAGAATAGGTTATGCTAAACAGGAAAGAGCTGAGTGGTTATGGCATCTCCAAGACAGTAAAGGTGGTTGACATTTGCTGTGCAGAAGTATCAAAATGAAGCTGTACTCCACTTTTCAAGTGATCGCCGACCCACTGATTTATTGGTTCTTCTCAGGAAGAAGCAAACTTGTCCATTCTACCCATGACATTAGCTGTTCTGTTCTGCATAAAGAAAGGCTAATGCTACTTCCCTTTTTCCTGTATGGCTGAGAGAAGTTTTTCTTAGTCAGCTCTATAATCCATTGGGCAGAGAGGACTTACCCAGCCTGCAAAAAATAGAGATTCATTTTTCTCCCTCACATTTTACAAACTGTTAAAGGCATTCCACTTGGCACAGCAATGTTTTTTTCTTCTCAGAAACAATGGAATGAGGACTTAACATTTTGTTCAAGTGACATTTCTGGATCCTTATGCGCCTCAGCTCCCTTTTCTCCCATGCAATCACCTTTCTTCTTCACCAGATGTAACCAAAAAATATTTTGCCAGAAAAACCCAAGGCAAAAGCATATATCAAACTCAGCAAAACTATAGCACAGCAAAAATGAAATACTTTGTCTTCTTTGTATGTGTGTTCTTGCTGTTTGTTTGCTTTGTCTTACATCAGTACAAGTGTGTATAGTTTCAGACAAAAAAGGTTTTAGAGGTAAGGTAGGTCTTACACCATTGCCCAAATTCAAAGTTAGAGTTTAAAATCTTGTTTGCTGCCTTGAGAAACAGAGATGCCTCAAAAGAAATCTGAATTTAAAATAAAGCAAAAGTTTCAAATACTGTAATTTTTAAAAATCTTGTAAAATGGTCTTGTTCTGAGCTTTTCACCAGCTCTTTATTCTTCATACCTGACACAAAGGGAAGTTATTGCTGTCTTGAGAGGAACATCTTGAATTTTGGGAGTTAAAATAACCAAGCCTTAAAAGAGCATAGAGCATTTCTCCTCCAAACTCCCCAGAATTGGTACCAGACAGCTATTTTCATGCTTCCAGATTTGCCAGCTCATCCTCTACTTTCTCAGTCTGTTAATATTCTCAAAAAACCCTGACACCAACTGAATCGTTATGAGGAGGTCTGAATTACCCAAATCCCTCCAGTGTCCTTTTGTTAGACTATCACTTCCCTAATATGAATATCTAGAGTTTCTGCGCTGCAGGAGCAGAGACCTTGCTGCTGTTTCTGCCAGGCAGCGGAGAGTTCTGACCAACCCCCTTTGAAGAAGTTCATGTTTTATTTAGAAGACAGCATTTTAACTGGCATGTTTGTTTGAGAGCTCAGTTTGGTGAACTTGAGCTCCAAACACAATTTCCTCAGCTGCTCATATGTTCATTTGCTTTGCCCAGAGAATCTGAAATCACATGGTGGGAGAGACTCTTCTTGTTATTTTGGGAGATCAGTCATAGGTTAGCAGCATTTGCCAGCTACTTAGCAACTATGAGATGTTTGTCCTAGTGCACAGACTGGATTGCCATTGGAAATAGGATTAACCATATAAAGATTCAGAGCAATCATCTAGCAGTATGTGCCTTGAGAGCTTCGGAGTGAGAATTCCCTGTGAAGGATAACCAAGCATGTGAAAAACAGATGAAAATGCTCATTATTCTTCAAGATGAGATTCCACACAGTTTATGCTATGCAAGGATAAGAAGCTTGATAGAGCATCCAGCTGTGAATACAGAGCTGAAATATGTAATTCAGAAAAGTACAGACTAGATCAGTTTAAAAGAGCTGATAAAGCATCATCTTTCTCATCGCATTCCAGCCCCAAACCTCTTACAGAGATGATGGCTCACAATTTCTATTTTCAAGAAAACCCAAGGGGGAATAGTCTTGCTCAGCCTGAATTGAAAGAGAGTGAATCTGGAAAATCTGCAAGTGTGGAAGTGTATTTTCATTTAACTACCTCTTCAGTTGTCAGCTGTGCAAAAAAATACACACAACCTGTGCATGTTTCTACCAATCAATTGTGTCCCCTTTAATACCAACAGTAGCTGAAGGTTCTCAGGGTTCATAAAGGTTAGCAGGCACCTGGCAGAAAGTGCTCCAGACAGTCATCTGGAAAGGGTCAGTCTCCAGACTTGGGCTTTCTTGTATTTTTTTATAGTATTTGGTATTCTGCCACTGGCTCAAGGACAAGGATAATAATTCTCCAAAGTGAAGTTTTTCTGCTCTTTTAAGTAAGTTACCCCTCCCATGTTACCTCTATTCCTAGGCAGGGTGTGTAGCATATCCTGAAGGGATATGCAATGTGCAAAGCTTTTTATTTGGTGGGAAGTTTCTAAAGATGGTATGAAATCTTTTCCCAAAGTCTTTTATTCAAATATCACTATTTTTCCCTTTAAAGTTAGTCACTTTTAGTTAAACTTTGTGGATCAAAAGTTTAAACAATAAAGAGAACAAATTTTCCACCCAGAAGTAGCATAAATTATTTATTTGTTTTTCAAGACTGGCTGTTACCCTCACAAATGCACTTAGCTGTAATGGAAAGTTATCTTGCAAATGTCTAATAGGATTACATGTATTTAAATTTATGCTACATTTAATTTAGCTGTGCTCATAAACATTGCTGTGATTCATTGAAAAGGTACTTCTACCTGGGAAACATTTTGCAAATTTAAAGAGCCAACAATGCAAACCCCACAAGTCCCAAGCTCCCTTGTAACTTAAAGCCAAATCCATGTCTTATAGTGAATATTTCCATGCTAGTAAACCATGACATCACCCTCAGAGAGCAGCAAATTAGGAAATTTCTCCCAAACGCTTCTCCACAGAAGCTTGAACAGCAAATCAATCAGCCATACTGCAGCTGGCATCATCAGCAGTAGCTGATGCCATCACCAGTAAGTCCAATTTTACACCAGGCTTTCTGCTTTGATCCTGAAGGGCACTAACTTAATTTGCAGTGATACATATTTCTCAGCGACAATCAAATGCTAATTAGACAGTGGCATCACTGATAAAGAGTTTAATGGACCTGGTCTCGCTCTGTTGGTCCGTTTAGCCATCCTTGTAGACTGAAAGATATTATTGCTACAGACAAGGGAATTCTTGTGCTGTGCAGAACATTGTCTCCAAAACAGTACTGATTTGTATCAGCATTTTCTTTTAAAAAATGCTACGCATGTTTTCCTTCTACCATTTTGAAGGAAAATTCACCAGGTATATGTCTTTTCATGTCAGGCATAATTCTCCTTCCAGACTTTCACTATAAAGTTCTACATACTCTTCTATGCAGCTAGAAAATGGGGTTTGATATTCAAAGATCTGACTGATTCTGGTGAGGACTGTCACAGAACCCAGTAGCAGATGCTTTAGGAGAACAGAGAAAAAATACTGATTATTACAGTCATAAGAAAACTGTCATCTTCAAGTCTGTGAATGTCTTACGTGGTGCAGCATGCATATAAATAGATCAGTTGATTTGTGTTATTCTGTCATATAAATAATAGGTATACATCAAACCTCATCTATATGATTGCAGTCATTGTTACGTCATAAACTGATAATACTGTTTTCAATTCCATGCAACTCCTGGCCTTTGGAATAATTTGTGAGATTATATTCCCCTTTTTTATTATACTTTGTATTAAAAGTATTTAATCCAGTTGATTAAAAATATTGCCATCTTTTATTCTAAAACACAGTGACATAGAGATGTGGATTTTAATGTTTTCAGACTTTAAACCTAGATCTTTGTCTTGCTGGTGAGGACTTTCACCATGAGGGTGCTGTGTAGAAGAACATAAAACACCGAACACCACCATCTCTATGACCCATCTTAGTTTGCTGAAAGGGCTTCTCCCATTGGAGAATGTGGAACAAGCTCAATGCCTCACCATGCTTCTGGGATATGAGAAGTTAGATTGGGGAGCCCAGTGTACTTTTCCTGTGTCACTAAATTGTGTTTGCACCCACAGTGCTCAGGTTGTGCATTCTCCACAACCTTCCTAGAGAAAGGAACTAGGTGAAATCTGCCAAGATCGTTCCTTTGCACAGATGGTGATGCCTGAGCTCTCCTGAGCTTGCAGCTGTCTGGATAAAAATGTTAGCCCAGAGTTCATGTCTGACAAAGAAATAATCACAGATGAACCTAGAGTCCTCCTGAAGCTGGACTTGGCTCACTATAGAAGCACTCATGATGTGCAAGACAACCAAGATCAAACCAAGAGTAAGTCATTGCTTAATTCTAGGCTATTAAACTTTTCTATTTATCAATAAAAAATACTAAAACAAGACAATGAAAGGCAATTGAGAGCAACTGTGGCTCACATGATTCACAATGTGTTTGCTAATTAATGACATATTACTGGAGAGGTGGCATGTGCCACTTCAGACAGGAATTAACAGTACCTCTGAGGTACAACACAATGGGCACTGCAGACCAGGAAGATTCAGTGGCAGATTAAAAGGCACATCTTCAGAGCAAAATATGTGCACATCTTAGAATAGCTGTGAACCCTACTTGCTTGGGATCATGTTTACATGCTTAAAAATGTGGAAAGGCAGACCTTATTAGAATAAATTGCACTATTTCATATATTTGTAGAGATACTTTTTTCACTGTGGGTGAATCAGCTTTAAAGTAGGAAGTTTCCTCCTGGTCATTTACCTCTGTGCCAAAATTCAGTGAGCTGTATTTTCTAAGGGTGTTTTATTAAATGATTTTGTGTATACAGAAAAGGTTTAGTACTGCAGATGCTTTGAAAGATAATCCTGCTGGAAACACCTCCTGTACTGAATGTAAAACCTCACAGAGACTGAAAAACCTTCCAGAAAACCACATTCAAATTTCAGCTACATCTGCATTACCCTAATTTCTACTGTCCTTTATTTTATGTTTTAACTTCCAAACATTTGTTTCCAGAAAGAAAAATACATGGTGATTCTGTGACCTAATTTTCTGAACACGTCTTTTTCACTTTTCTTTCTAGCTCTCCCTATCTGCTGAGGTGTCCAAATCCAAAATGTTTGCTTCCAGATCACTGAAAAGTATAATGAGAATTAAGCTGCTATTTGGTTTTTTGAACTGCTCATTGACTTTTAGGAAACTAGAGAGATGCCCCATGGTATTTTTCAACCCTCTTCCACTGAAATGCAAGAAGAGTCGTAATCCTTACATTTTGTTTAGCACCAATCAGTCCTTTGAGCCTATAAAAATAAATGCTCTTCATGATCTATACTACATTTTAAGAGATCTATTCTTAGTTTCTGCCTCTTTTTCTTTTACCCCTTAATTTCTTCTGCTACTTACATAAAAGAAAGCAACAGTCCTTCATATCTCTATCATGCCCCTACATAGAGCCTGAAATTCCCTTGGTAAAAAAAAAACAAAAAACACAAACCAAACCAAAATATGATTAATTCTGTAATAGAAATAGAATAAGGCTAAGTCCTAATCTGCCAAACTGTGCTAGCTTTTACCTTCTCCCTGTGTGTTTTTTCCACTGTAAGACCTTTGAAAGCAGAATAATGTCTTCCAGTGTGTTTGTTCAGCACATAATACAATGAAATATTGATTGTCAAGAGTAATTCTGGATACCAACATAATTGAGGCAGCTGCTAATGAAGATCCTTCCTGAGCATCATTGCTTATAATGGTTCTAGGGTCTGACCAGGTTATTTTAATCTCCCAATGCCCTAACAGAGGTCGCGAGTTGCACTACAAGTCTTTCATTTTGAGATAACTTAGCCTGTTTCTTCTCCATACTCTTTTTCCCTCATTCATTGTTCAAAACCTTTTAATAAACTGATTTTGACCTGATTGCCCAGTTATCTATCAAGACCTATTAATAATCTCAAGTGGTACAACTGCCCTAGACTAATCAAATCATATGGTATAGAGCTTTACACTCTACAAATATGCCAAGATACTGGACAAAAGCTACATCACTGAACACAAACCTATATTTTTCATTTAGTCTCTCCCATAATTACGGGAACTTTGTCTTTTGGAAATTTTGCCTACTGCAACAAAATCTATAAGCAAACAATAGTAAGGAGCAGGATTTTTTTCATATAATATTTGGTTCTTTTGGAAAGGCAAAATGATGAAGTTTGGGCTTTCTTTAAAAAAGAAATCATAAAGAAGAGGGGAAAGTTTCCAAAGTTTGTATGTATCAGATAGATAACCTCATGCTGAGTACAAATCTTTCAAAGCCCAGTATTCTCTTCAGTTTCTGCTGAGTACAAATCTTTCAAAGCCCAGTATTCTCTTCAGTTTCTCCAGGTCTCTTAAGTGACAGCATGGCAACAGTGACTTGGGGAGCTACAGAGATCTTGTCTTTCTTCTCTTATTGTGAGACATCCCTAGACTGCATTTAGATACACCATTTTGGCTCAGACACTCTTTCATGCACCCATGAAAATAAAGATCAAGGCTGGTATCTGTTCCTACATGGATTATCTGCCTTGGTGAGACTAACACTGGCTAGCATTTATTTGTTCATGCCTATAGCCTTCAAGGCCTCAAAGCTAACCCACTAATAAATAAGGCTCACATTGCATAATTAGACTCTTATCCTTGAGGACCTACTTTTGTTTATGACATCAGGGAAACAGTAATCTCTTTCTTTCCTAAAGATTTGAGAACTTCCAGTCAGTTTTTCTAGCAACGCAAGAGAAATTACTCATCCATCTATGTGTACATGTCATTCTGTTATTGTCAAACTGTGTTTGAAATTTTGCTAGACATAGAATCATGTGATGATAGTCCTGCTGACTTTTGCAATTCTACCATAAGCCACCTGGATATATAATGTTTTTATTAGGAACCTAAACTGTTTTTAAAGATTTATTTTTTTTTTAACAATAGTCCTACATGTTTGAGTGCATTGTATGCCTTTTAAATAATTAATATCCTGATCCTTGTATTGATGAGAAAGCTCCAGAAGGCGTAAGTTGAAAATAAAATAGGATTTAGATGACAAGGCAGATGATGTGAGTCTTCATGAAGCAGTTAATGCCCTCTTGACTTGTGCTGATCAAAAAGCCCAAAGTAAATGCCACGTTGTCTAGATTGAGCTATGGGCAGTGTGTAATGTGAAATCCATGCAAAATTACACACTTCAGGATAGTTAAGGTGAGCATGTGGGTTCACTTCTTCACTCATGATCTTTCTGTAACACAAAAAAAGCCAAGGAAACTTCTAAGCAGATTTCTCTCCTTCAGTACACTGTCTGAAACTATTCCAGAAAGCAAAAGAGCATGAGGCTGGAATAGGAATTTAATTCTTCAATGCTATAGCTGCATTGCATTGCATGAAAAGAAGTCCGAAAAGCAGAGGTGACAGAGGTCCTGAGGATCAATTTAATGTGTACTACATGAGCTCTCCCCTCCCCAAAGACTGATCCAAACTGAAGAAGTTCTTTGTCTTGTGTCCTGTTCCCTGGCTTGTTCTAACAAAGCAAAATTGCCACTTTTGATGTTTTGGTTGGAATATTACGAGCCCTCCTCTTGACCTTGTAGGTTTGCTTTGATAAGTAGCCATCCATAGGATTTTGCTGGATAAAAATTGCAGCAGCTGCCAGTAAAACTGAGTGCCATTTATCAGGCCAATGTGGCACCAAACTGATGTAATAACTGCAATACAGTAGGCAAATGCTGATACTCTAGTGTGGGGCATTGGCTCCCATTCTCAAATATCAGAACAAAAATTAGCCACTGTCCACAATTCACAAGAAAGGATAAAAAGAGTTTATTTCCTTAGCAAATCAGAGTAGTTTGCGGTAAAATATATATGTGTTAGAATTTCCAGGACAACAAAACAAAGAAATGCAGAATACTTGTCATGTGGTTGGCAGAACCTCAGCCAGCAACTAAGCACCACACAGCTGCTCAATCACACCCTCCCCCAGTGGGATGGGGGAGAAAGTCGGAAGAGTGAAAGTGAGAAAACTCCTGGGTTGAGATGAAGACAAGTTAACAGGCAAAGCAAAAGCCATGCATGCAAACAAAGGAATTCTTTCACTACTTCCCATGGTCAGGCAGGTTCAGCCATCTCCAGGAAAGTGGGGCTTCATCACACATAACAATGACTTGGGAAGACAAATGCCAAAATTCTAAGTGTCCCCTGCTTCCTTCTCCTTTCTCCAGCTTCATATGCTGAGCATGATGCCATATGGTATGAAATATCCCTTTGGTCATTTGGGGTCAGCTGTCTCTGCTGTGTCCCTTCCCAACTTCTTGTGTACCCGCAGTCTACTTGATGGTGGTAAAAGAAGAGAGATTTTTGACACTGGGTAAGAACTGCTCAGCAATAATGAAAACATGCCTGAATTATCAACTCTCCTTTCAGCACAAATTACCTCTATTCCAGCCAAAACCAGCACAAGGATACCCTGTGAAAAAAACTAGTAGACTTTGGAGTCAGCAAAGGTGAGAAAGATCCCTGGGTTTAAGGAACATTTCCAGTGTGGTCTTTAACTAGTTATGGTATCCCCTGAGGGAAGCATGCTGGTTTACCCAGTGGTGAAGGGAGGTTCAAAGAGTAATTAACCATTATTTTTAGTATGGCATGTTTAACTTCCCTATTATTATTCAAACATGAAGCTTGGGAAAGTAAGCGTGGGGAAATGCTCTTGGAAAAGCTCATGAGCAGTGCCCTCAGCACTCACTGTTTTCTTCTGCAAAATGGTCTTTGTCAGAAGCTCATGTGTATCTATAGAACTGACATGTGGTTCCTACTCTTATACGGCATGCCAAACAGGTCTCCTGGCTATTTTCCATGACTGTCTCATCAGTTCAGCTAGCTTTTTCTTTCAGGCCATGCTGGATGCCACATAATGGTGTGACTAACTGAAGTTGTTTCTTTTCTTCCTCCTCCAGATCTCTTGATTAATATTTTGTTGTATACCTTAATTAGCACATTTCTGGCTTCTGGCTGCTTGCAGCACTTAGAGCCTTGTGAAGTGACCCTAGTAAAACTTTACACATTGTATTATGAGAAATATTGCAGACACAAACTCCTTACTAGATTTGTAATTATATCATGCCCACAGAATTCTATTAAAAACTCAGCAGGACACTGCAGATGGTGAAATGAGGAATGGGCTGCTTCCTATATGCGTGGAATTAAATCTGATAAATCCTGTCATAATTGTTTTACAAAGGTAGAACCATTAAAAGGAAAATAGTAATTGCTAGCTTTTCTAATACAGTTTGTATTTTCCAGGGGTTTTATTTTAGTGGCTCAGCTTCCTACAGAATTTTTATGAAAATGAAACATAAATTTCCTATTTGCCTACTGAATCACACTCTCAAATGGGGCTTACATACAAAGATACAGAGGAAACTAACTCTGCCATTAGTATTCCCATGAAAAATATTCATATTGGCTGTAAGGAACAGCCTTTATAATTTCTCTTAAGGAAGTTTAACATGCTTTCAGCTCTTTTTGGCCTTACATGCATGTAAGTTTATCCCCACTGAGTCTCAAGACATCTTCACAATGGATGGGAAAGTTTTAAATTTTACACAATTTTGAAGAGGATTATGAGGAAGACAGGATCCCAAACTTGTCAATCTATAGTCTTCTTTTCAGAGGCCATAAAGCCTGCTGCAATTTTATGCCTATTGATACAGATCAGATGAAAAAGAGACCCTTTGAGACCCTGTGAACATGGCTACATATAAAAGTGCCTACTTTGAGTTCTTGGTGTAAATTTTGCTTTCTGTTGTGGAAGGGACAGAACACCAATACTACAAATTTATTTGATTAAACTATTTTTTTCTTGACTTAAAACTTTTCTTTCACATTTTAGGTTGCTAGTAAAACTTCATATTTTCTGGGGAACGGTAAATTTCCTGTTTTTTTCTGAGGAGATTTGGCTAAACAACTTCTATGAATATTGTGACGAACTGATGTAGCTAAATCCCTGCAAGCAAATATACTTCTTTCATATGCCAAGACTTGGCAAATCAATTTCATTTCCGTAAAATGGAGAAGGCAATGGTGCAGAAAGAAAATAAACTAAGTCCACTGCTCTGGGCATGTGATCCTTGAAAGAATACTTATTTACTTTATTTATATATTTTTAATAGACTTGCAGGCTTCAAGCGCTGCATCACTTGCTTGGAACAGGGTTTATGTGAACTGAGATTTTATTAACATCAGTCATAGTAATATAAGCCGTCTATATTTATAAAAGAAGACTGACATCAGTAAGTGAAACAAGTGGGCATGCACTCGTCCTGATGAATAACGTCTAGATTTGAGAAAAGGTGCTTGGATAGTGCACAGTAATATTGTGTCTTTCTATATAGACTGTGGTTCTGTATCTTACAAATATTAAATAAAGCATGCATATAAAGCCAGATGGTTATTTCCTGTTATTAAAGCTTTAAGTGACAAATTAATCTCTGTTGTATCTCCATTGACTTCAACAGGGTTGCTATTGACTTGACTGAAATTGTATTGCAGATAATTTGGATGTGGATTCTGGAGGATGTTTAGGGAGTCATCTATGTACTACTTCTGCATTTCACTTAACTGCTGTGAGTTCTCTGTATCTTTAGGTAAAACTTCATCATGTAGTTCCTTCTACTAGTAATATAGGAGCTTTGCACTGTACTGTGGAGTGTGGTGCTTGGGTTTTGGACGTAGCATAATGGATGTACCTGGAATAAACAGCTCATTGTTGAAACAGCATCAAAATGCTTCTGAGTGTGGAGCAAGTTCAAATATTTCTGTGGAACTGTGCAGTGTAGATGTAACCCAAGTCTCACAGTTGTCTTTTCCTGGATTCTTATCTCATCTTTTGCACTTGAGCATCCTTTTAATATGAAAGCATCATTTGAGTGGTATGAACACCTGAACTGATCCTGCACAGCAGTCCAAAGGAGGAAGCAGCTTCATTTTACCACTGAAGAAGATAGTTGTACTTCCACATCCTAGCCCCACTCACCTTTATTGTCATCCTGACTGGGAAGATTGGAAGGACTGGAAAGAAGAACAGGTGGAGGTTTTGGAGGAATCAGAGGCTCTTTGACTTGTTAAAAGATTTTTTTTAAAGAAAAGTACTTCCTTCTTGAGGAAGAAGGATCTACTTCAATGCTGACACTGAGGATCAAACTATGTTAAATTCAAGTGCCTAAAACTTTGCAGATCTGGTTTAAGACAACCATAGCATCTTCAGACAGTTAAGAGACAAGCACTTCCCATACTAAAATATTAAATCCTAAAGCCTGTGTCTGAGGAAAATGGGATTAAATGCTCTCTGGAGACAGCTCTTTATCTCTATGGACTGTAGAGTGCACCTGCTTTTCAGCACTGGCTGTAAAGTGAGATGAATGAGGTCAGTTTAGGCAAAAACATTCCAGATGAAATGCTACAATTGAACACAAGCCATTTCAACAAACTCTTGACATGATAGAGTTCGTTCAAAACCGGTGAGGAAATGGATGCAGATGTTTCCTGTATTTCGCGCCGCTTTAGGTCTACTCTACTGCTTATATTTTGATGGCATTAAAAAGAGCCATCTGTGTGGGTCTTTTGATTATTTTATGTAAGCCTACCTACCATTTCAAAGCACTCAAATAAATCTAGCAGGTTTTCTCAAAGTGCATTTAATTCACAAAGGTGGTTTTGGGTACCCAGTCTTGCTCAAAATATAGCAGAAAGGAACAGTGCTAACCTGGATTGAAACTTTGCAACGCCTCAGGCATGAAATGCACAATAAATACGAGACTTGGTCTTGCACCCCGAGGTGTAGCCTCTATGCTTACTTACTGAAAATATGCCCTGGCTGTAAAAATATCAACAGTCATTGTGCCATGAAAATCGATGGATGACAGAATATCCTTGCAGTCCAGTGATTAGGGCCCAAGCGAGAGCTGTGTATTTGAGTCTTTTCATAGTAGAAGAGGGGGTTAAGCTGTTTCTCATTGTTTCGTTGATGGCTGCCTGACACATCCATTATTATATAAAACAGGATTAGCTTCTTCTTCAAATACACCTTGTCCTGACCAAGTTTTTAGAAGAAAGACTGCAGGCAACTATTTTCGGTTCTCTTGGTCCCAGATGTACAGATGGTATTTTCCAAAACCTTGAAAGATACATTTGAAACACTGTCCCTGCTCTCAGGATATATTTTTCCTTTTGTCTCTACCATTGGGTTGTGCTGTGCTCTGCTTGCTTGTCAATGCCCCCAGAAGAACTAGGCTAAGTGTTACGTGGCCTAGTTTAAGGACCCTCCATCTCTTCATATCTTGTTATAAGGAATTTGGACTAGGAGCCTCAACACCAGATATAAGCATCTACAAGTAGCTCAATTTCTCCCCCCAAAACAACCTCTTACTGGACCTTTTCTTCCCAAATATGAGCATGGTTTCTGCCAGCTGGTTTTAAGTGGTCAGATCTGCAAATACCCAAGCCAATGCTAATTAGATAACATAGCAGTTCTCTACTTAACGTGGTACAGGCTTTCACAAGTAAAGAAATACTGCCTGGGCTATTCAGTTGTTAGTTGGCAAGGAAAAAACACGGCATTTGCTGTAAAGACTGTCTCTGAATCAGGTCCTTCAGGGTGGATCTATAAGGGAATGCTGGTATCACATTGGACATTTCCTACCCAACAACACTGTCCTGCTGCTTGTGGCACAACATAAGCTAAAAGACCTATGCAGTGCTGTATACCTTTGCCTAGAACTCCTAAAATCAGCACAGATGAGTAAGAAACCTTCAAGAACCTACAAGGACCATCCACAGTTCTCACAGTCAACTGATCATGTATCTGTTGTCAATACAAGAGCTAGTCACCTTTTGACTTTCTCAGCTATGTACTACCTCTCTAAGACTTCAGGTAAACTTTGCCTCACAGAAACCAGGGCTAAGTACATTATAGTTGGCAATCTGATGGCAGTGGGGCACAAATGAACTGATATGTTCAGAATTCCCACTTTGCATGGTAGTTTAAAGGAAGGTCTCAAATCCAGCTGCCTTCCCATCAGAGGGCAGTATTCAGCACTGTTGAGGGTCTTCCAAGCTTAGCCTTTCTCAAGCTCTTCTTCAGAACTTCGCCTGTCTCTTGTCCTGTCGTTAAATATTAAGAAAATAAAAGGTATCAAGCTTATTTTCCTGTAAGCTGGGGAACTGATGGAAAGATTTTGCTGGGTTCATGTATGCCAACCAACCAGAATTTAAACTACTTCAGCACTGGCATCTGCTGAACAGGGCTTTTGAAGAGCCATAGGGTTTGAAGACCTGAGGTGCATCCAGAGCAGCCTTATGCTTTGCTAATCTCACTCTGCTCATGTTACAAGAAATGCTAATGAAGGATGAGCTGTGTAGCTTAGTCCATCAGGCAACAAGCAAATCCCAGTACCACAGTCTGAGGAGTTAGGTGTAATTGTAATTGTCAAACTCTGTGTCTTTTTCCTCATGAAATTCAAATATTAGAATCATGGAATCATAGAATATCAGGGATGTTAAAATAAATTAAGTGGCAAAGGATTCCAGAGAAAAAGGATCCTAGCTAAGAAATTCTTCTCAGTATTTCAGAGTCTTCTTAAGGGTTTCAGTTGTAAATCAAGCTTATTGTGCTGTTTATTAAACATCTTAGGATAATAGAGTGATTTATTTGGGAACATCAGAAGCCAGCTGATAACTTCTGAACAAGACGGTGGGGAGATTAACGCCTTTTACAGCAGAGCTTTGAAGGTCCATCTGCCATCAGAAAAGAATAATTAACTTTAGTGAAGAGGTGAAACTTCATGAAGTGAACTCCAGGAAGAGGGTTTGTGCTGTCCAGGCCACCACAATGTGTTGCTCTGCACATAGTTCATGATGTGCCCCAGGCTGCAGCCGGTGGGGCTGGACAGAATTTGAAGTCTCCACATCTGCCTATCAACACGACCAACCAAGCCATGATCCACCTGGAATGACTCTGGCTACTATGATCTCAAATGCTATAGCCCAGTGGAGAGAATAAACCTCAATGTAATGTGTATATAAACCTGCAGTAGTTGAAGGTCTTTCCAGATAAGAGACCAAAAAAAGAAAAAAAAAATCTCACTATTGTGTTTTTTTTTTTTTTCATACAACACAGAAGTGCCTTCCATCAATAATATAGGCGATCTTGTATTATCCAGGAATGCCAGTATTGGAGCATGTGTGGCAATTTGAATGAAGTTGCTAATAGAGAAGCATGTTTCTGTGGTTGTAATGAAGATGAACAACTTCATGTCTATAACTTGGTCTACTTTGGACCTGGGAAGCGGAGAGTATTATGATTCCTCTTTAATTTCAGAAATTGTTTGCAATATGCTTAATTAGAAACAAAAGTGACAGGAACCTAAACCACAGGAGGACTTCAATCCATCTTGAATTTGTTTGGTTTGGAAGTAATAGTTAAATATAGTCATGAGCAAGC
This sequence comes from Forpus xanthops, assembly GCA_032466535.1. Taxonomy (NCBI): domain Eukaryota; kingdom Metazoa; phylum Chordata; class Aves; order Psittaciformes; family Psittacidae; genus Forpus; species Forpus xanthops. The sequence continues at coordinate 18,923 of JASSUY010050050.1, read as the reverse complement.
AAAAATAATCCTTACCTTCTTCAGTTTCCCTGAACAAGTTACTTGAGCAGAGATAAAAAGTAAGAAACTTTCCTTTCAGCACTTGAAAATGGGAATCAGAATAGATTTTGCTTATCCACTTACAGCAACGTAGTGCTTTGCTGAAGTCCTTATTACTGTTGAAAAGAAATGTTGGAGGCAAAGACATTAGCTACTGCCTGAATGTACCAGTTACAAATAGCTTGGGGAAAACTGAGAACTCATTAAGTAGTTGGTGCTTAAAAAAAGGCCCAACAAACCTACAGTAAGTTCTTTATTGAGCCTGAACAGCTGCAGTTATGTATGTTTTTCCAGAATCATTAGGATAATGAATTTTATTATTATTTTTTCTGGATGTTTTTTATTTAATTCTAAGATATGACCTAAATGTAATGCACTTTGTCAACACAAACAGATAGCCAACTATCAAAGTGAATGCAAACAATAAAAATAAATGATGGGGAGTTCTGACACTTACTTGCACCAAGATTTAAAACTTGAAAGTTCAGGGTTTGGAAAAACAACTCCAGGACTTGAGCCAAATTTCAAATTGTAGGTGTACCACTGGCTAAAAAGCTGCAGAACTGAGGAACTGACATTAAATTGGCGATTTCGTTCAGCCAGGCATTCAATGTGCTTGAGTGTAGCACAAGGAGGCCATTGCAGTGTAGGTGTTTGCCATACAGAACTGTGTGGGGTGGAGGAAGGAATATTAGAACAGGTACAAAACAAGTTGCTCTGGGCTTGCTGAGGCCATTAATATGACTAATGCCATGAGGTGACTAACCTCTGGCCCTTTAAGAGTTGCTTGTTTTCAAAAGTGTTAAGCATGCAGATTTTGAAACTTAGACCATTATATGTATATTCCCATAGCTGGTGAAGCACAACTCAAAGCCTAACTGCAGTCTCTTAGGATCATACCTAGAAGTCACCTAAGACTGACTCTTAGTGTGGAACAGTGCAGGCTTTCGCCCATGCTGCCTGCATGTGAGGAGTGGTAGCTCAGGTCACAGTTTGAGGCTAAACATAAGGTAGTTGCCCAGTGCTTTGTTAGATGGAAAAAAAAAAAACGAATCAGGATGGTTGCCATGGTGAAGAACAACATTTTGGCTATGCTGTCTACAGTGGCTGGCTGTATAAGCTCTCCTGTCAGCCCCGTTGAATTTACCCCCAAATGCAGACACTGAAAAATACTAGTCATTTTGGGACACCTTTACTTAGATCACATTTCCCTGACAAAATATGAGCTGGAGAGTTGCAGACTACTGAGGGGATAGAAATTCATATCATCCTTCTGTTGTTAGGCCCTGTGTGATTTCTACTCTCTTCCTCAGGACAGTTTCACTACTGCAGATGATGGGAAATGACAAATAGACTGAACTGTATTGTTTGAGTTCCTGAGATAAAAGGATTACCATAAATCATGATGGCTTCTCTACTGTCGTACAAAGTCAAGCTTTAGCATCATAATCATGGGGTAAATGTTGACCTCTACTTCAAAGGTTTTCCCTACATTTACCTCTACAGTCCACACTATAGCACTACAGCAAAAGAAATACAGTTCAGCTGCAGAACTGTTTCCTGATGACTTCTACATGTATAATTAATTGAATTTTTGCATTAATGACTCCATATGAATACCTCTTTTCCAAGAATTACTCAGAAGCCCATAAATGGAAGCTAAGAGAGCTCTTATTCAAATACTAATTCTTGCATTTGGCCTTTTTTGATTATGTGATCTAAAAGACCAAAATATCCTTTGAAAAAAGTTATATGAAAGCTATTTCTAGAAAGTCACATGACAATCTTCACCCACCTCTTTTCTATTACCTTAATATTGTTTGCAAAGCATTTTCTATTCAGATCTATACAATGATTGTTAAAATCACCCAGAATATCTTTTTATCTTAAATGTTTCAATCTAATTTTAGTTCTTCTCAGAACATGCCCTGAAACAATGCCTGATGCTATGTAACATTCATTTCCCCTTCAAATCAACATTGCCTTACTTAGGTGCAGTTCAGTGACTGGATTGGCAATCTGTGGGTGATTTAACAGTTCTTTAGTAAAGCCTATGCTGTTTTCCTTACTGTGAAATGCTTATTCCAGCTAGCCACAGTGACAAAAACCCTCACAGTGAGAGTGACAAAGCACTGGAAGAAGGACCCAAAGAAGCTGCAGCAATCTGCATCATCATTGTTAGTTTTCAAAATGATCCTAGACAAGGTTCTCAGCAGCCTGGTTTAACTTCATGATTTGCCCTGCTTTGAGCCAGGGTACAGATTAGAGGACTTCAGAGGTTCCTTTCAAGCTACAAACTACCTTATTCTATGAGTTCATATTATATACACAGGTTTTTTTGTGACCTCTTTCAGACTCTCCTGGAAAAAAAAAAGAAGACGGACTACATTGTGCATAAAACATCAGTGATTATATAAAAGTTAACAAAAGACTTCTCACTAAGATCATTACCAGAGTGTACAGATTCCTGGAGGGCATTATGAAAAGTAGTTTAAAATGCAGCTTGGACATCCAACCCCAACACACGAACCTTCTGTCTGCACTCTACCAGCCAGACAAACGGAGTAGCTGCTTTTAATGAATTTTTCAGATATTCGCAACGTAAGAACTTCTGACTTAGAAGTCAACCAATATTCTTCAACATATTCTCAAAAATCCATAACTACTGATAGAATACTGTTTTCATTTCCATAATACCTTCAAAAACTGAATACCCTTTGCAGGTTACTTTGAGTAGGTCTTTGCAGACGTCGGACTGATGCACATTAACTGAGTACAATTTTTCCCTTAAGAAGATAAAGTCCTGTAAAAATCTGAGGAAGATACCCCTTTTTGCCACTGGTGCAACTTTATACAGCGGCAAGGCTTGACCTCAAAAGGGAGTGGGTACCATTTTGATACTGCTTTCCCTCTCCCACGATGTAGGCTCTCTGGGAAGGGTTGGTTGGAACTGGGGGGTGAAGACAAGGCTCTGTCCTTGTCCCTGAGGCCTTACCAGCTTCAGGAGGCATTCGAACTCTCTTCAGGTCTCCAGCACCTTTCCAAAGTATATTTGGCCATATAAAATGGTCCATGATATCAAATTCCATATTTAATCACTATAGCAAAAAAGCATGTGCAAAATATTTTATTCTTTGGGGGCTTTTATGCTAAATTTCACCATGTATGTGTTTCAGAAATCACCTGACAACTCACTGAGAGAATTCACCTGGAAAGACTTTGAGCTCTAGACATGACAAGAAGAATCGCGGTTACTTTAATCTTCTCAGTTTCACACTCTGGACATCAAATCATAGAGTGGTTTGGGTTGAAATGGTCCTTAAAGCTCATCTAGTTCCAACCCCCCTGCCATGGGCAAGGATGCCTTCCACTAGAGCAGGTTGCTCCAAGCCCCATCCAACCTGCCTTGAATACTTCCAGTGAAGGGCTAGCCACAGCTTCTCTGGGAAACCTGTGTCAGCACCTCATCATCCTCATTGTGAAGAATTTCTTCTTGATATTTAATCTAAGTTTAACCTCTTTCAGTTTAAAGCTATTCCCCCTTGCCCTATCACTATGTGCTCTTGTAAAAAGTCCCTCTCCAGATTTCTTGTAGACCTCCTTCAGGTATTAGAAGACTGTTATAAGGTCTTCCCAGAGCCTTCTCTTCTCTCAGCCTGTCTTTGTAGGAGAGCCTCCAGCCCTCTGATCATCTTTGTGGTCCTTCTCTAGACTCACTCCAACAGGTCTGTGCCATTCCTGTGCTGATGTCCTCAGAGCTGAGCACAGTACTCCAGGTGGGGTCTCACCAGAGCAAAGGGCGGAATCACCACCTTTGACCTGCTGGTCGTGCTCCTTTTGATTATAAACTTTTTTGTAAAAAGGGGTAATTGAAGCTTGAATGAGAAAAGGGCAGTTGGGTCCCAGTGTCACAAAATGCCTAGTTATATTCATCATTGTATGGATGTGTAAGATGTACAGGTGCCTGCTGTCTATGGTGGGATCAGAGTCTTCATCTCAAGCCTGTGCTTTGGAACAAGGCTCTGTGCGATCTTCTATGCATCCCACGCACCCTTAAGATTTAAAAACATGACTTTAGGAAATGTATGGTTCATAATATTCCAAGGTGAATGTTAAGTCAAATTAGGTAGCAATATAGCAAATTAGTTTACAAGACTACATAAACACTAGTCTAGACATACCTGCAGAAATTATTTTTCCTTTTATACACACCTTGCATTCTTTGTAGGAACTTTTTATCCCTCCTGCTCAATCCTTGTTATGAAAACCATACTTGAAATAACGTTAAGGCTTGCATTTCCTAATGACTCCTACTCCACAGCCTTCACAGATAATGATGAGGAAGTTTTGTTCTGAGTTCCTTCTCAGGATTTAGAGCACCCACATAACAGACACATGTGAAAATGACTCAAAAAAGCAATGAAAAAATCTCACTATGTCTGCATGTTCCCCCTAATCTCACATTTTTATTCATTGTTCAAATTGCAATAACCATCTCAGTTCTGAGATTATAACCCTTTAAATATCCTAAACAAGAGTTATTTTGTAATAGTCATGTTACTACAAATAATTTAAAATGGTTTTAGGACAAGATGCTGGCAGAGAAAGAACTAAAGATTTTAAGTAAAAAGAATTAGCAAGCATCAACAGCAGACCAAATTAATAAGACAAGGGAAACAGCCCAGTTTTCCAATACAATGAATGAGAGCTAACAGTTTTGGAGGGTGAGCTGTATATCCATCTGATACATGCCCACCTATGCAGATTTGGTATGGGAAAACACACCCACTAGGTGTGAGAGCACCCCAGGGCTTCATTGCAAAGCTTGTACAAGAACCAGGTTTGGCTTCTTTTATAAATCTCTCTTCATGGTTTGGGCATGTCTAAATAACCTGGACTATAAAATTATCTGTTTTTATGATCAGCTTTCTAGTAATTTCAGAGTAAAATGACTGTCATTAAGACGTTGCATTGCTAGTACTGAGGTTCTTTAATCAGACTAACTTAGATTCTGATTGTGAACATAACCTAAGGGTGACAGCGAGAACATGCAAATCGTTGCCAATCTCTCTTCAAGGCACTGGATTTAGGATCTGAGGAAGTATGAACTTCCAACAAAGGGCTCAGATTAAAGGTCTCAGCTTATTTGTGACCACAGCTAAGTACAGAGACTATACTTAGCCAGCTTGGAAACAAGCATAATATTATAGTCAGGTTTATCTGCAAAATTCTGGGTAGCATTAGCATAGGCTTATCAAGAGAACACAGTGTAGGGAGCACCTTGTACCCACAAAGTTCTCAGCTAAATAAATATTAGGCAGTCTGAAAGAATCCTGGAAGCTGACTAACTGTTGACTTGTCATTAAAGTTAACTCTTCCTTCTTCAGAGTTTCTTTTTAGACCATCCTACCTTTAAACCCCACTGTCTTCTCAGTTTTGTCCTCCCTGTGCAAAAATAACAGTGATTATTGACTTGCAGCAAATGTGTATTTTTTTAAATAATGTTTTATTTGAAAAGGTTTATGTTCCAAAATTAGGAGTGGCACAAGGAGGGGGAAATTTCACCTGGAAATCAGCATCAGAAAAGAACATTACAAAAAATACTGGGAATAAGAGGTTGTTTAGGCAACTGGAAGAGCCTGAACGAAGTTTGTATCTAATATAGATGAGTCTGAAGTTGCTGGAGAGAGGTACACATTTCCACTAGAGGAGGATTTATTACTTCTTGCAGATGAGTTTGAATAGACATCTATTAGTTTTGTTAGCTAGACACAAGTGGCCGTAATAGTTTCTAGTGCCACAAATCTAGAAGCTCTTGCAAAAATTCTTTTGCCAGCTTGCCAAAAATGACGCATTCCTTTGGGGGGAGGAGGTGGAAGAGAGTTTTTCCTTGCTTTTGGAAGAAATTTAATGTGTGATTCCCACAATAAAAAACATCAGAAGCACTGAAAAAAGAGGAGTGTATCCATGAAGGCCATCCTTTCCAGAAAGAGGGTAGATTTGGAGTATGATTCTGTTAAGAACAGAGCAAATACGGTGTGCAGTGATCTACTGGATTCTTCTAAATGAGACTGAAAGCAGCATACTATTTGACAGAATGTCAGAGGAAATGCACTAGAACTGGAATATGTGGTATTTGGATATTTCTTCCAGATCTTCAGTTTCCAAGTTAATCTCTTGCAGAATTAATTTGAAATACAGGACAGAAAAACAACTTTCATCATTCAAGGTAGAACTTGAAACTCTAAGAAATCTTTAAACCTAGAGATTCTTAAGATGTTTGAATTCTCTACTGAATATAAAGACTTCAGTAACGGCCTAGAAATGCATGTTTTTCCTTGTAAAAAAGTAGTATGGAAATAAAAATGGAGATCTCTTTGTTTTGAAAACCTTCAAAACACTTCAGTTTTAATGGGCATCTTAATGTGCCTTGCATATGCAAAACCGAGATCAAAAATTTCTTTAAAGAAGAAAAAAGTGGATAAAATCAACAGCATCTGAAAAGGTCCAAGTTGATCGTGAGTGTATATAATGTCCTTGAAAAAGTATATTGCACAGCTAAACATGATGTAAAAAGCAAAATAAAAAGGATTAGAAAAAGGAGTTTTGACTGAGCAAAATCTTTTTTTGAGGGGCTTCCAAAGTGTTCAGATATTCTTTATTATTTTCAGCAGGGGAGAGCATAGTTCTCAGGCAACACAAAGAACTGGTTTAATAACAGCAATTATACAGAACATTAGAAATAACAGAGTAGAGAATGCTCATCTCATTATTTCCAAAGTGTGCTGTATGTACCTTGCTGGTGGAAAAGCACAGATGCTATGAAACAGGCAGAAGATATGGCAAAGAGCTTTGTGAGGAGTCAGACAGAGTGTGCAAAGGAAGTAGCACTCAGCTACAAATTTCTTCAAACCAGTAAATTCCAATCAGTCTTTTTTGTTTGCTTACACAGGAAGGATGCTGTGAAGACCGGACTCTTAATAAGCCAGATTCTGGAAAATGGAGCAGAGGGAAGCATTACTCTGTGTTCTTAGAAGTGTTGCTGAAGTCAATGAGCACAGTCTTTTTCAGAATTGACATTTCATATTATTTGTTAAGTGGACAAACTGCCTTTACTAAATTACAAGCTCTTTTCATTAGATGTCTTTCTTGTTACACAGCCAAGTGCTGTTTCTGATTTCTTTATTTTTTTTATTTTCTTTTGATTTTTTCCTTTTTTTTTTTTTTTTTGCTTTTGATCTAATAATAAAAAATAAATTAAAAAAGAAAGGATAAAAATTTGCTGCTGGCCTCCAAACTTCAGAATACCTAGAAATGAAAGACTCTCATCTGGAAGTAAGGGTCTCCATGGAGCGAATAGAGGATTTGCTAGTTGAAATACAGTAAGGAGTTTGATCAGTTTTCAGTAGCTCTGTCATTAACAATACACCTATATTTATTCTCATGTCAGTCATCTCCTACATAAGCCCTAAACTTGCAAAAAATATCAGAACGTGGAGAAATTAAATTGTAGTCACGACTACGAGTGATCGTTGTATTCCATGCCGTCTATGGTCAGATGCCTTTATGGATCCATTGTGTCCAAATACAGTAGTATGTTTCCTAAGTGTTCAAGCTAGTTCAAGTGTTGGGTTGGCAAACTCTATATACAAAAATCATTTAGGCGCATACATGACAATGATTAGTTAATACTACTGTGCTGTGGATCTAATTCTTGACTGTTGCAGAACAGCAAAGCTCTAGTTATGACAAATCAGGGGAATTATGCCAACTTATTCCTAAAGCATCAGGCTATACTTAAAATGATGACAAATCCTTAACACACATAACCCATTTCCCTGTGATACATACCTCAAAGTACTATCCTTTTGATGTAATAATTATTTCTGAGCTGCATCATTGCTCATCCTTCGGTGGATTTTACCCATAACCATGGTACTACAACATAGGAGAATTAATTTTATTCAGAATCTTTCCTATGCAAGTCATTCTACTATTTCATCATGAAATATTGTATTTGTAGGAACTTTATAGGAAAGTGGCAGTCGTCATCAGTATGTTTACAAAGACTACAATTAATATATTTGTGAGACTGACAGAGAGTAATGTAATGTATTAATGTAATGTAATGTAATGAAACTAGTCCAAACCTGTCCCTAAAGAATTCCATTGAGAACCCATTAGGGATTGGTTTGTCTCCATATTTTGAAATGACAATGCTCCAATAGCTTTTACAGCTCATTTTGGATCTCGGTATGACTTTATTATATAAAGATTAATGGCCAAAACACCAGCTTTAACCCTTTCTCACCTACTGTTGAGCAGCAATGTGTAGGGATATATTGTTCAAAGACAGTAGGCCAATTTTAATCAGAAAATAAGGCCCTGCATGTCAGCAAAGACAAAAGAAGTCTCTGAATTCTCATTTGCAGAATGGACTAAGTATACATAACAAAACCAGTTGAGATTTTGTGCCTCAGCCTCTGGCTATGCAATTTTAGATGAGAAGACACTTCAGAATTTGAAAGAAATTAAGCTATTGCAACTAATTCAATTAGTAATGTAACCATGAAATAGACAGAGGAATAGTAGAGCTCTCACCTTGAATCAGCTTTGGACCCACTCAGAAAAAGCCTTTCATATAATTTCCTCTCTTTGGAAAAACTGTTTTGTGACAGGCTCCAAAACCAAGGAACTCAATAAACAACTAGGTGATTGCAGATTAGATTAATTATTGTATATAATTAATTATAATAATTAGATCAATTTTTGTAATCAGATATCCAATGCACTTACTAAATTTCCAAGGCAAAAAGGTGAAGAAAGGTGTGAAAGGGTAATGCTGTTACTGCTGCTGCTGCTGAGACTACATTATTTCAGGGTGCTGGAAGAATGTCCCTTCTGCCTAGCTAAGTCCACTACTACTATCTAAATTTTATGGGAGGAATCTTCTCAGTTAAGAAGTTCACTTCACTGGAATAGGATCTCCCTTTGGATATTTCCAAAGGCACCTCCCTCTCTGCATTGCCTATGTATAAAGTGTAGTTGAAGATATTTTAGATGGATTGTTTTATTAGCCACCTGATTCTTAAATGCAAGTTAGAGCTATCGGAACCCATTATCCATCCTCTGGTAAAAGCTTAAATGTTTCTTATATTTGACCTGATAAAACATCCCTACTGAAACAGGGACATAGAAGAAGCTTTATATCACCTCAGACTGCTCCTTTGTCCCACATCCTGCAGTACCATTCCCCAACATGAGCTACTGTAGATGCATCCTTCCCAGTGCATGAAGAGAATTAGCTTCTTTAGGAATGGGTTTGTTCCAAGCTATAATGCAAATCAGGAAATGCCATAGAAGATGGTGGATTCAGGAGTCACCCAGTCATCTAGAGATAGGACCTGTAGGGATGCAGGGACACTTGCATAGCACTGTAACTTCTGCCTAGGCTGTGTACATAAGTTCTGTTTCCAGGGAAATCAGTGCACAATAAGGTAGGGCTGCTTGTCACCCACATCTCACTCTGCTATACAGCTGGGACTTGACTAGTGCTTGGACTGAGATGGGACTGCAAACGACTGTCAGTGACAAGAATACAGACTAATGACAACACAGTCCTGCACTGGTAATAGAGACTGGAGGGACAAACAAAACATTTGTGGACAGGGACATGAAATCAGCAGAGACTGCCTTTACACTTGATGGAAGGATAGACATCTCTGACTTATTTTTGACACATCCTCCTGGAACCCAGTTATGTTCATTGACCAAAAAGGTTAAACACTTGAGACATATGAAGGTTTGACTTAACTTATTGGGAAACTGTGCTTTAGCTTCAATCCAAGGCGTTTGCAGAGGTTTGTTGGATGTTGTTGGTGTCTAGATGCTTTTGGGTGAAAACAACAATATGGAGTCCTCTGTTGCTAAGAACAAGTTCTCTTTCTTAACAGACTACTTCCTCCAAATTGAGACCAATCTCTAAAAGGGGAAACTGGGACAGAGCGACATCTCCAATACCAACTGACTTGAGTTTTAAAGAATTGCGGTGAAAACAAAAGGTACTGTAGGCAGATTATACTACTGCCATGGACTTTTTATTTTTAATTGTTTGTTTTTAATAAGATAGAATTGCATTAGCATCGAGTATCTAAAATGTAATCTACAAGGCAGAATAAAAAAAGAGAAAGTGACTTCTTGTGAAATTGATTTAGTCTAAACATTCTTTGGTCTGTGTAAAATCTTTTGTTATTAGAACACTCAACATCAATCCAGATGCAAATAATCATTTCATAGACATTTAAGAGTGTAAGAATCCATAGGCTTATTTCACCGTGAGTAGGATCAGTAAAATGCCTTGTACTGCCTTCAGCTTCCTCTGTACATGAAGCACTGTATGTGTGTATGGAGAGATTCTCCAGTGAGCCTGGTTTTAAATGTTCCTATTCCTCCTGCTTGCCCAGGGAAAGAAGTAGGAAAATTGTGCAAGATAATTGAACAACAGCAACAGTAATGACTTTTGCACCAGGTCATTTTGAGCAGTTAACAGGTAGTAGAAAGGATGGCAATAAAAAATAAATATTGAATGAATACCCATCTATCAGGTTTGTAATGAAAAGCAGTGCTGTGGTAGGGTGTGAAATGATGTTGCTATTTTCCTGAGCTCTCCTGGAAAGCATGGGATGAAATCCTACCTGGAGCAAAGTACTGTGCAAACAAAAGAATGATTATATTACCTTATGGTCTTCCCCTGATGTCTTCAAAACTCAGTGTGACTTGTCCATCCTATTTCCATTATCAACTACCTGATAACTGATAGGTAAATGTAAGTCTCTTGCAATAAAAAAGAAAGTAAAAGCTTGTTACCAGTAAAAACTGTCTCTTTAAAAGATATTTAGTATTATAACTCAGAGATTTCCTTCGGTGAATATCAAAGTGGGCTGCCTAGTGGCATCCACACTCCTGAATTAGGGGTATTGGCTGCCTGAACAGTGCACAGGAGCCATGCAAAGAGAATATCTAAGGCTGGCAAGAAATGCTATAGGAGGAATGTCACCACTGCTTCTCAGGATCAGAGGGGCTAATGTTCTTGCTGGAAAGAGGTGCCTGTGTCTTTTGCTGTCTCTTTTGGTTTGTTATTTTGTTGTTTTTTCTCTCTTTTTTCTTTTAAACTGAATTCATAGCACAAAGCACACGAGTGACTTTCTAAATACTAAATACCATTATTTAATGTACCGAAATTCCCAACTGACACTCCCCTAAATCACAAAGAGTGGCCCTAGAAAAAAAGCTGAAAAGTACTCTCTCCCCTTTCATCCTCCTCCTCAGCCCAGAAACAAGGGGTAATCATTGTGAGCACACACAGGACAGCCAAGTAGCATCCACCAAATCATAGAACAATGTAGTGGTGTGGGTTGGAGGGGACCTTAAAGATCATACAGTTCCAACCCCCTGCCATAGATAGAAACATCTTCCACTAGATCAGGTTGTTCAAAGCCCCTTCCAACCTGGCCTTGAAACACCTCCAGAGATGGGGCACACACAGTTTCTCTGGGCAGCCTGTGCCAGTGTCTCAAAGACCCTCACCATGCTCACAGTCTCATCTTTGAAGTGGGTTCAGGTATTTACAGATGGAGGGGAGAAATAAACCCAAGATCAGCACATCCTTAGAAGGTGTGTTGACCAGGATATTATCATATAGAATAATAGCAAGTGGGAAAGAGAAAGCCTTGTTTCCGCTAGAGAAAAAGCCCTCATATCTGTGTCTGAAGACATCAAGTGACTTAAATCCTGAAGATGGAAAGTGCATAGGAATATGTGTATGTCCTCATTAGGTAGCTGCTTAGCACTAATTCTGGTCATGCCCAAGAAGGTACATGTAAATGTCAGAAGACTTTTACAAATGACAGAGAAAGTCTGGGCAAAAACTAAGTAAATGGAAATGTTAGGAGTTTAACTGACATTCAGGTTTGTCACAAAATGAGTGGTTTAGGGTCACTTGGAGAATGACTATCAAATGTACTAGCAAAAGCAGTTTGCTTTCTAAACTGCTGATGGAGCCTAGGTGTGGCTGAATCCAATCTTAGCCTCATGCTTGGACAATTGTTTATGTCTAATGGAAGAAATACAAGGAATAAAGAATCCTCCCACTGAGTCCTGAAGTTCAGAATAGACTCGCTTGCTTTCTAAACTCCTGATGGAGTCTAAGTGTGGCTGGAGCTAGTCTTCATCTCAGATTTAGTCAACGGTATACATCTGAACACTTACAAGTGCTATTTAGCATCAGTTTGAAGTTTTAAGGTGGATTTTATAAACTTACAATTTTTTTAAAAAGTAAATACCACAAGATTAATCTTATTCCATGTTTCCTTTCGTGACTCTGATGTCTCAAATCTAATGAAAGTTGGCATTTGTCCATTTTAAAGCTTCTTTAAATCTGTCTGTATATATAACATGCAAAACATTTAAAATAATAATTTTAATAAAATACTTGTTTTTGGTACCCTGAAAGTTTTGTCCTCCCATTTCACATCCTTCTGCAAGTGTCAGTGCTTCTGGTACTACAAATGCAGTTACTGTGACCCATGAAATCGTATCCCTTTCTTTGCATTTTGGTTGCTCTGTTTAAGATCTGTGCATGCAAATATAGCTGTTATTTTGTTCCCAAACCATAGGAGGCTGTTGTGGTAAGATACAGCACAGATTTCTCTCATTGCTACTTTCATGTTGTTCTTTCTGCTTGAGATTTTTCTTGCCTTTATCTTCCCTGTACAACAGCTTAGAATTAAAATTACTGTGTTGGGATTTTTCTTTATCTTTATATACAAATATTTTTAGCACAGTGCAACATAATGATACTACAACTTATTTAGCTAAAAGAGGGCATGTAATAAAAACAGTGTAGGCTTAGTTCTATTACATCAAACTCTAGGATTTTTTTACCTGAAGCAGATTTCTCCTCAGTTCTTTCTGTAGGCATCGGAACATGGTAGATACCTTCCCAGAGTGATTTATCTCCCTCTAAAATTTGAATTACTCTTAGAGATGCCTACAATTCATCATGGGCAGCATCAGAGTCTGGGATCTAATACCCTCAGTTAAGTGTGTTGCATTAGAGGAAGCAATTTAGATTTTAGGTGCCCATGCTGCTACAGCTCCAAACAGCATCCTTTGTCAGTGTGGTATCTCACTAAAACAGATGACCAGATGCTTGCATACAGACCTAGAGCCTTTGCATGTTTTGCTGGTAAATGTATGCTGCTGTAGACATAACAATAAATGAGAATAAACAAATAACTGCAGAAACACAGTAGGTTTTCTCCCTATTGGAGAAAACAGCTAGGCAAATTCGGTTTTCACTGATATTAACACCAGTAACTCATTTCTATTCACAGAAATTGCTCTTGATTCGGTTTGATATTGTTATAAAAGAAGCCATGGTGTTCTTTCAGATCTCTTTAGATTCAAAGATTTCACAGAAATCAGGACAATTTTCAACATGGCACACTATGTTCAATCTGATGAAACACTGCATTATTAGAGTAGTGGTTAACAACACAACAAATTTTTTTCTTACATATCCCTGAAAATGTCTGTCTATGCTTATTACTGGGATTCAAAATCATAAAACAGTAACGTATTCAAAAATTTGTAAGTAAATCAAATAGAAACTGACATGTATAATTATTTTATATACTCAAAAGGAATTCAAAATCTCCAAAGTGAAAGGTTCTATAAACATAACAGATGTTTTCAGTAGAAAAAAAATGAAGAAATCTGCTTCTTAACATAGTAGCAGCTGGTGTCCTACAATTACCCTCTACATATTGAAGTCTGAGAATGCTAGAGCCCGCTCACAGATCACTGTAAGCAATCACTGTGCAATTTGGATTTAATATTCTAGCATATTTTTATACAGCAAAAGGAAGAGGTGAGCTCAGACACCAAAGCTGACTGTTTGTCCTGGTGTGTGCAGGCACATGAGCATCACAAAAAAGGCATTCCTGAGGATGCAGAAAAGCTGGATGAAACTCCTTTGTACTCTTCATACTGTGGAGACACTTTGCCCAAAACAGAGAGAGATCCTGAAGCTTGCTTGACCTACCTGCCATGGAGGCAATTGACAAAGTAGGTATTTACTTCAAGAAAAAAAACAAACCTTCCCTGTATTTTGGGTATACACTCAGGTTCTAAGTCAGGAGCAAGTGGCACCCCTAAGACAGGTATGCTCAATTGCTGGGGGAGAAGTCACTGGAAGGGTGTACAAGAATCTCTTCTTACAGAAAGTTGTCCCAGTTCAGTTTTTGAGGCTGTCAAATTCAGGATTTGAGCTTGGTTTAGGGCTCCTGAGGTACTGCAATACCAACACAAAATAATTGTTCAGTTTTACTCTTCCACAGGGAGAGTTAAAAATGAGTGTAGGAAGACTTTTGATAACTTTGAGATATTAATTTACTCAAGCCAATGAAGAGTGTGGTGACAGCCTGGAAAGCTGAAAATTTGGCCTACAATGTACAACTACCAGTATTTTATGTGGTGTTCCTTCTTTTTCTTTCTAGAGTGAGTGGAAGATGAAGTTAGGCTGCCTTGTGACACTCTCTCATGAATGCTGTGAACAGTGGTTCCTATTTGTGCTCCATCACTATTTCTTTACCTTAGGACCTACAAGAAGATCAGAACGGACTTTGGGAATATTTATTCTTGGATAAGAAAGGGATTCTCAGAGAAAGGGATCCTAAGTGTGGCAGTGCTGGTGGCCAGTGTGGAGCAGCCATTCATGGGTATCCTTAGGAAAATTTGCTGTAATTCTACACTTTAGAAATAGTACAAATGTTATGCCAGTAATGTTTATGTGTTATTTAGACCTTTCCATGTCTTGCTCATTACACTGCAGAGCTGGAGGATGCTTTGATTATATAGTGCTATGTCAGATGCTTACTTGAATAGCAATATTGAATTCATCTTGAGCTCCTGAATTCTTCGCATTTCCCACTGCTTTGACACTGCCCACTCATCAAGAGTACTAATTAGAAGGAAAATGTAGCTCACACCAGTCATTTATTTTTATATAGCACCTCATGGTACAAACTTCCTAATGTCCTTTTCTCTCATTAAAATCCAATCGACTGAAAGTATTCTTTATTAAGTGGTCCATGAAATTAATTTTAATTTTAGAAGAAAAGGATGTGAAGACTACTGCCTGTTTGAAATACTTTCTAGCAACGTATGCTGAAAAACGAAAAGAAAGAAGAGCTACATGTATCTTAGCTCACCGGGGAGATCTTAAGAAAACAGCCCCCAGAAAGAATTACTGGTATTTCATTGCCTCAGCACATGCTCTTCATTTCCATCATGTCTTCTTCACATTTATGACTGCTGCTTTGGAAGAAGAAGAAAGTAAAAGAAATAATAATAATAAAAAAAGACCAAAGTAATGAGAAGTATATTAAAAAAGAGAGAGGAAGGAAAGGGAAAATACACGAGTATTTTCTGATAGCAGGTGCAGTATTACTTCAAAGTAATTGCTTCAGAAAATACTCCTACCAGACAACCTCTTTGCCATAAAGGGGAGGAGAGTGGGAAGGCAACCACAGTATCAGCTGGAATATCTGCAATCTTACTTATCAAATAGCCTTATTTGTTTTCACCTATACAATGTCTTATTTAAACTTAAATATTGTTGTGAAAATATACAATATATCAACACTTGGAAGCAATGGACTTGGCTTGCTGTTGCTGGAGCATCATGTCAGCACTTCAAGGAAGTGCATTGTCACTTGCGTGGTCACACAGTGAATAGAACAGCAGCACAGAAACATATTTTCTCTCTCTCCCCCAAAATCAATCCCTGCAAATGCCAATTTCTGTAATTCTCCTTTGAAACACTGATTGCAATCTGAAAAGGGGTCCTCTTCTGTGAAAATAAGGGTTTTCATGGGCGTGCTTGTGGGATCAAATCCACCCTTGTTCTGGACTGGGTGAATTTACCTTGCTTTCTCCTCATGTACATTCTTCTGTGGAGTATTAAAGGCTTCTCTCTGGCCTAGCTGTCACCTAGAGATGCTGATGGAGGGCAGATGCCAATTGGATTTCCAGTGTTTCACCTATGTTTCAATAAGCAGCACTTAAACTTGGTGTTGGCTTAGTGGCAGAAAGGACAACACAGCCGGACTGAAGTGCCTGTCTATGTGGCCCCACACGCCAGGTAGCCTGGCAGACAAAATCAATTATTAAAACCAGAAAAGTCCTTGTAGACAAGGCCTGCTGTCACAGAGTACAGCAATGGTATTATAAATGCTGAGCAGCAATGCTGCTTTCTACCCTGCTAAAAAAAGTTTAAGACAGATTAAGGTGAAAAATAATCTGGGAGACATTTTTTAATGGTATCTCTGGCAATAAATCCCTACTTGCAGCCACTCACCCAAACTGGAAACAGAACCTGCTTCTGCTGGATGAATAAAATGCTCCCTACAGAAGAAATGAACGAAAGCTCCAGCTCTATTATATCTTGTGTCTGAACAAGAAAAGGCAGAGGTCTTAGAAGAAAGGTCAGGGTATTACACAGCCATAATGGGCCCGTAAATGCAAGGATATAGACATACTGGACTTCTGCAAGTGCAAGTGGAATCCTGCAAAATGCCAAGAGGCAATAGACACAAAACACAGGAAAATCCACTTAAACACAGCAAAAAACCTCTTACTATGAAGGTGCTCAAGTACAAGATTAGGTTGCCTAGAAAGGCTATGGACTTTCCATCCTTGGAGACATTAAAATCTCAACTGGGCACAGCTGTGGGTACTATCTCTATCTGGCCCACCTCTGAGAAGGGGGTTGGACAGGGTGATCTCAACAGGCGTCTCAGCTTTTCTTTGATTCTCTGAAATAGAGCACACTAAATATGCTCAATTGTCCTACATCTGTTAGAATGCTCCAGAATACAAATATTTCTCCCTAAAGTACATGGATCTAAATGAGACAGCCTAGAGTAGCATTTCCTCCAGATGAGTGCTACTTCTGAGACATCTGAGACCCTGGTGCTGATTGACCTTGGAATCTGCCCTGTAGCAGCACCACACAAGCAGTTTTTTGCTCTGCAAAAATTTCAAAGGGGAGAGTGGGCTGGAATGCAAGGGACTGATATCACGGTCATGGCTCTGGCACCAGCTTCTGTGCACATTATAGAATCATAGAATAGTTAGGATACATCACTTCGTTGCTCTGCACCTCCAGGAAGGCTGCAGACTGCCTGTGGTCTGACTTCCTGAGGTGGGCAATGGGCTGTGGGCTAATCATCCCTGCCATGGTAAAAGGGAGAGCAAAGCATGGCTCTCTGGCTCTCACACACCATTCCTGTTCACAGGGCACTCATATGTAGCTAATCATCCTCCCAGAGAAATCCTCTTAAGGAGAAACCATAACTGGGCACTCCTCTCCCAGAAAAATTGCTGGACCGTAGGCACTTGAGTAGAAGCAGAGGTTTAAACGACTTCAAGGTTCTGTCCTCACCCCATGAATATGAGCATGGAGAAAAAGAGAGACACGGTTCAATTTTGCTTTTATTAGATCCTCACCTTTTTTTTTTTATCAGGTTTTTAAGGGCAAGAGCCTTAGAGTGAAAGAGGGAATGAGTCACTGCAATAGCTTCTCATTAAACTAATGACAAGGCATATAAACAGAGGGAGTTCACTTGGCTAATGTTCCTGCCATCTGCAGTCCTAAGCCACAGGAAATGAAACCAGGAAAAAGTCATGTAGAGTGCCTTGGACTGGGTGTTTAATTAACCTTAAATTGGAAAAGTTAACATTTGATCCAAAACCAGCAGTTAGGCATTTGCACCAGATGCCCTGTGGCTGGATAGAGTAAAAAAAGAGAAGTAAAATCAAATATCAAGCTCTGTTGCTTGCACTTCTGAGTGACTATGCCTTGGATAGTAGTACCTCTGTTGAACAACATTTCCACAGGTGGGGAGCTCCTTGCTGTTCTTATTGCTCTCTTTTTATTACCAAGTCAATTACCCAGACACTTCCTTGGGTTATGGTTGGTGCTGAACACTTCTGAGAAACACCCTCTCAGTAAAAGCCATTATTTGCCAGTCTGACTCCATAAAAATCAACCTGCCAGAATATATAAATTCTGAAGGAGCCCCACTCAAAATCCTCTCTTCAGAGAATACTACATTTTCAGTAGAGAGATAGATATGAATGATCCTTATCCATTTCAAAGATATTAAAAAGACTATAAAACGTTAATGCACAGAAAACTTACTTATGGTAAGTGTTCCAAGCCTACAGCCTCAGCCACAGATTGCAGGAAGAATAAGGTCCTTTGGTACTGAGAAAATAATACTGAAATTGTTTTTAAAACTCAAAAACTTGGCAGTATTCAAAACAGACCCATTTTCAGAAGTTTCCTAATATTTGTCAACTTTTTAAACTGTAATTTTTAATCTAAATGAATGAAAAAATGAAATAATAATTTTGAAATATTTTGGTAACATTTTCATTTAAATGGGGATTGGCAGTTCCTGATATGTTTGACAAAAATGTGGACGTAGCAGTATTAATGCCAACTAAGTTTTAAGCAAAGATTTGGAGATCAAGTTTTTCTAGCAAAAACTCCATATAATTGCATACCACAGTACTCTCTCAGTCCTCTCTGCCTGGTAATTTTAAGTTTTGGAGCAATTCATGTTGACACATCTGTTAGAACTTTGGCAAAATAACCTAGTGTCCTGGGTTCAGCAACAGCAACCTTTTTTTCCTCCTTCTTAGTGGCTAGTGCAGTGCTGTGGTTTTGACTTTCAGCCTGGGAACAGCACTGATAACACCCATGTTTTTAGCTGCTTCTCAGTAATGTTTAGTCTTACCAAGGACCTTCTGAGTCT
>JASSUY010050043.1:0-13822 GCA_032466535.1 Forpus xanthops | reverse complement strand
AAAAAAAAAACCACTGAATTACTAAGTTGTTTTGGTTTTTTTTTTTGTTTTTTTTTTTTTTTTTTTATTTTTTTTTTTTGTTATTATTTTCCCCAAAAAAAAAATTAAATCAAGCTAAAAAAATCTAGTTTTAAAATAAAAAAATTCTAAGTCTTAAGCAAGAGTTAATTTCTGTTAGAAATAGATTAACTTCACTTACAGAGTCTAAGTATCAGTTAAAATGATACTTACTTGCCATTTTATTTTCTTTTAACTTTGTCCTCTTCCTGAAGAAAAAAAGTCATCTGTATTCCAGGTAATGTGACACACTTCCACGTCACAGGAAGACTTTATGCTAGATTTTGTTTATCTTTCCCAAAAATATGCCTTAGTGCAGATAAAAATCATGAAGTTCGTGTAGTAAAACTTATGGATAACTTTGGAAGGATGCTGCATTGACCCAGTCAGTTGCTAAAATCTATCCTAAAAACAGAGGGGTTCCTCATTGGCTTTTTGTCTCTCCTCTGTGAAAATAAGCATTGCATGGCACTAAGAAGAAATGTCATCCTTCAGTGAACAGTTTAGATGCTTGATATTCTTATTATTCTCTCAATTATTTCCATCTCTAAAACCACTGATATATTCCTATTTATTACATACATATTCCCACTTTATCAAACCACGTGTATCTGTTAAGTCAGAAATTCAACATCTGAGATAAATGGTAATACCTCCTGTATCATTTCAATATCAAATATTATACAAAACTCCCAAATGCTCATCTACGATATGTATCCCAAGAAATTACAGAAGCTTTTTGCCTTCAAACAATTGCTGCTTTATGTGTTCTAAGGATTTCAGTATTCACTGTTACTTTTCTTATTTCTGACACATCATTTTTTCCCTGTAAATCACTGTTTCAAACTTGTCTCTGAAGTAGAGAAAATTACTCATTTGAGAAATGGAAGAGCATTATAATTAATTTTTGTTATCTAAGTCTTGGTTTATGTCAAAAGAATAAGCTTGCTTTTGTGATCTCATTGAAACTTCATTTATCATAGCTCTGCAGCAACAGATGGGAAAGCTAGAAGTGACAAGAGCATGCACTTGTAATCCCTTGTGTTTGAGATGGGACAGAGAAAAGCTTTTTGTTTACAAATTAGAAAATGGTAAATGAAAAGCATACAGAATTCTAATTTGTCTAAACCATTTAAATTCAATTGTGTGTAAAATGAGGGTTGTTGGCAACTATTTTTACTAACTGCTATTTAGTGTGTAAGTTGTGTGACACAGCTTTTTGTAAAATGGCTGAGAAGATAGTAAAGTGTTTGTGGAGCTCCTCTACCCCTCACCTCCCATAGTGGAACACATAAGAAGAGTTTTGTTGGTTGTTTCTTTTGATGTAGGCATTACTTTTATCTAAAATTTCAGTAACAGAATCAGTTCAGGTCAGATTATAGAATCATAGAATCATAGAATAGTTAGGGTTGGAAAGGACCTTAAGACCATCTAGTTCCAACCCCCCTTCTATGGGCAGGGACACTCCCACTAAACCATGCCACCCAAGACTATGTCCAACCCGGCCTTGAACACTGCCAGGGATGGAGCGTTCACAACTTTCCTGGACAACCCATTGGTGGAAATCACAAGGCAGCTTTTGGGTATGAATAACATTATCTGTTTTACCTCTATACCAAGCTGGTTCTCAGACATTTTGAAACCTGCACACAGTGACAGAAACCTGCCAATACCGCAAGCAGCAGAAGAGGGGAGGTTAAGACAGTCAGGTTGCATACTCGTGAACCACATCTGCTTGTTTCTGGAAGACATCGCGTTATTTTCAGAGCAGCATTACATATCCCATGTCCTCTGCCTGTACCTGCAAATGAATAAAACAAAAAAAAAAAAAACAAAAAACAAACCTAACCCCCAAAAGCAGAATAGTAAAATAGCACAAAATTATTGAGCATACCATCTATATTTTTTTACCAATAAATGACTTTCCACTCATAATGAAAGCTAGTGGTAGTATGATCATAATTCATGGGATACTATATATATATAGTACTCATATACATTCAGTAAACTTAGTATTCATATTATGACACACAAACATATGTGTGCGTTTATTTTTACAGACTATGCTATAAACTATGCATAGCTACAGAATCCATCACACATGGATGATTATATCACAGCTATGCTATTGATATACTATACTACAGTCATGCAATAAATTGCCAGTTACAGGAATGAATAGCATTCATAATGTGTAAATTTTCCACTTGCCAGAGTCTTTGGTTGCAAAAGGCTGGGTTTTGGTTCAAGTCTTCTCCATTTTCGTTTTCTGTCAGGCCTATATCCAGGAGAGCCCTCCTCCTGTAGAGGTCCCACTGGCTTCCATGGCAAAGAGCAATCCCACAGCACTGGGCTCTAGGCACAGGGTGAGCGTTTGGAGAAGATTTCTGACAGAAATGATAGGTTCAGTACTTGGTAGACATTGTTTCCTCCGTCCTCATCATCCACTTGCTTTCAGATCTGAGCTTATTCTTATCCTTTTCTCTGTTTTGTTTTTTTGAAGTCTTAGACAGACCATCTCATTGGGATTCTTTTATTTATTATGAAATTCTTAGAAGAAATACAAAATCCTTTTTATTGAGTCTTTGTTCTCCATACCAAGCTGTCCCCTGGCATCTAATGTCAGCCTTTCACAAATGAACTTTGTTATTATGTTTTTCGTACTCCTCACAGTCCACAAATAAGGAAAAGTAGGTTCATAGGTGTAGCAGTAACAGGCATCTGCTTCCAAGAGTGCAGACAAACATAACTGTTGTCTGTATAACTGCATATCAAAACATTAGTCTCCCTTTCCAAGAAAATCTAATGCCAAGAAGGAGCTATGCATTAGTTGACACCATGACTCAAAGGACTTTTCCCCATGACATCTACAAACTATGATAAGACAATGAGGTTGGAAATGTCTGCCCAGTCAAAAGAGCATATTGCAAAATCGTTGATGATTGGAGTGTGTGTAAGCAGCTGAGCAAGTCTTCCTCCCATCCCTACCCCTGCCCTTCTGCCCCTATTCATTTTATAACACAACAGCAGAAAAGAATATACAGGGTGGAAGATTTTGGAAAAAAAGAGAGGATTTCTATTCCTTATATTGTGAATGGCTTGAGCATAAATGAGAAAATAAGAATGTGTGGAAATAGAAAGAGAGAGTAAATCTCTAAGTCAATTCCTTAGCACTGATCAAGCACTATGCATACTCTGACATTAAGAAGTGCGTGATGTCCTGTGCTTTACTCTCTTGTACCTCATCCATATCCTCTGTATATATGTAAACTGAATGCAGGTGTTTGGTGCTATCACAGAAGCTATAATCAGTAACATGGTTTTATTCACATATAAATTTGAATGCAATCATCTCTTTACCATTTAGGAAAGAGATCACTTGGAAGAAATTTTTATATTCTCTGTGTGTTTTAATAGCTATCAAACATTTACCTCTATTATAAGATCTTCACCAGGCCTTATTTTAAATCAGGGACACCATACCATTTGTCTTGGGCAAAAAACTGCAGCATAAAAAAATGAGTGTGTACTTATACACACCATTCTCTTGCCCCTTTCTGCTCAGCCTGGCCACTTTAAGCACATGTTAAACTCTAGGGACAAAAGATCTCATACTAGTTTAAGTCACAGGCACAGGATACAGCCTGTTCTGCTGGGCTATAGGAATTTAGAAGTTCTGTCTTGATCTAGATCTTACAAACATGCTGTGGATGTAAAGTGAGGCATAGTTTAAGATTTATCAGTCAGGGATGGAAGCCATCACCTTCCTCTGTTAACAGTTAAGGCACTTACTGCCAGCTGACACATCCCAAGGTACAGCTGTATGACCCACGCTTTCTGAAGTGCTTGCCAGCACTTGTCTTCCATAAAAGATTATTTACCCCTGTTCTCAGTCTCAGCAAACACCAAACTACTTCCCTAATTGCTGCTGAAGAAGAAAAAGTGATGGATTTCATAATGGATATTATGTGTGGCAAGAGATGTAATTCAGTAGGTTTACAATGACTCCATATCCATGTGTCATAAGGATAAATTCTGCCTTTAAAAAGATATAATAAGCAAAAGAAACCTCATCTTTTTTTTTCCTTTCCTTTTTTTTATGTTATTGATTTTAAGAGTACAGTGAAGGGAAATGTTTGTTCTCCTAAAACTCCTAAACAGAGCAATCAATGTTTCTGTATTTCACAGAATAACACTTATATAAAGCTTACCTGGAGATAATAAAAATGTAGTCACGATACATCTCAGCTTTAATATTATAGCACATGTTCATTACGAAGCCAATAAGCATGGAGTTTACAGATGGGGAAACTGAGGCAAACACCCATACTCCATTCCACCCACAACATGATAGTGCTCATATCCTGCACATACACTCTCCTCTGATTCCTCACCAGAATGCCCATTTAACAAGTATGCTAAGACAGCAAGTCTATTACTAAGATGTTCCCCACAAAACCTTAGTGCCTTGTTGCACCATAGATTCTATGTTTGGAAATAGCTATATTTAATAAACTTAGCGAAGAAACACTTTTTCCTCTTGTCTGCCTGGTATCCTAGGATGCTATCAGAGGATGGGCACGCACAAAAAAGTGCAAGACTTTTTCTTTATAGAATTGCCTGTAGCAATGTTGTGGGAAGGAGAGAGAGAGATGATTTAACCTTCCATCAGATCAGGAGGAACATGGCATCAGCTCCACTCTCCAGCAGCAGCACTTGCAGGGAGACACCACAGGCAGTGGTGAGAGGGAGTGATTCCCACTACTGCCAGATGATGGACAAAGACAAAAGGAAACAAAATGGGGGAGTCTAAGCATAAATCTTTAAAATTAGGATGGCCTTTTCCTCCTGTGAAAATGGCAGATCAAATTTCTGCAAGAAATTCTGGCAGCTCATCTCGCTGTTTTGTTCTCCTTCTTCCCTTTCTGCAAAAATCCTTCCATTAGTGTGTAGAGTACCAGGAACAGACAGGTAAATGCCTGGCTGAATGTAACACAGCACAGCAGAGACAGATGAGGATTCATTCAAACCTTGGCTCTCACAACACCCCCCACTCCTTCATCTTTCAGCAGGATAGCTGGTCTGATGCTTTTTTTGCCTCATGCTTGGGAGGGATTGTTCATACCCACCCTAAGGGGTCTCGTGTCTCTCGTAGAGACACATCTGTCTCCAATGTCCATTAACTAGACTCTGGTATTCCCAAAGTAACATTCTCAACATTTGTTTTAATAGTCCAGTTATACTCTGCTGAAAAAGGAAGGAATCCCTCCTCAGCACAGCCTGCACTGAGAACAATCAATAGCCTAACAGGAATGGAAATGTGCATTGCATTCACTTTTCTTTAAGGTAGGAAGTTAATGAGCTCAGTTGTCCAGACAGTGGAACAGCAGCTTCAGCTATCCTGTGTATTTCACATAGAGTACATCAATGTACTTCCTCATAACAGCTGTCACCAACCAATCCATCACCGGTCAATCACTGCCACTCTGGTAGAAGCCATGGTAATTTGTTATACCATGGACTGCATAACTGGAATCTCATGTAATACTGATACTATCACACCCCTGACACACCAGAACCCAGGTCTACACTGCAGCCCATCAGAAAAGATAAAACAAATGAAACCCTTTTACAATAGAGGTATGTCTCCTTAGCAAAGGCTCTCGCACCCTTTTTGGAATGAGATTTCCTTCTCCTTTTATTTTTTGGTCTCAGCTCTGATACATCCATTCAATGTGCAGATTCTCTAGCCATATAAAAGAAGCCAACATAGTGTAGCAGTTTTGGTCAGGCAATCTCAGTGGGGTTAACAACATGCCTTCAAAACTGGACTCAGCTTCCTATCTTTCCTACCCTAGTTGCTCATTACTGCTCCTAGGACCTATTCCCAGTCCTACATCTTGTTCAGATGGAGTAAAAGGTTTTGCTGCAAAGTGTTTGCGACTGGATTCAGGACAAAGAAAAAGTAGTCCCAGAGATGCACAGCATTCAGTCCAGTTTCAGGAAGGTGCCTGTCTTTGTCCTTTTGAAGAGGATATATTATTTCTGTAACATATAAGAGTTAAGGTAGGTTAACATTGGAAATAAATTCTTCATTTCACAGCCATGTAGAAGTGCAGTTTTCATCTTTTTAAAAGAGGAAGGATACAGGCAGGAAAAGTGTTATTTTAAAAGCTCAGAAAGTCTAGTGAAAGGTCAAAGGAAGGAAAAGCTCAACCCTGAAGTCCAGAAATCTTCAGCAAAGTAACACAGCTCAAAGAATGAACAGACTTTGTAGAACTGCATTTCAAGCTGTGTTGTAGATGGCATTTCATTCAGATCAACACTTTTTTAAAGAAATTACAGAAGTACCACTGTCTTTTTTCTTATTGCTGGACACTGCTCATCACTACAGATAAAAGACTGCTCTCCTGACATACCAAAGAAAAGAGTAACCCAGGCTTTCCATTAGTTCCTTTAAGTTAATCCTTTTACATAAATGCTAAATAAAATATAATTCAAAGAGCTCCTGAATGTGTAGGCTTAGATGTGGTACGATAGGAGCTACACAAATAATATGGGTATTTGTATACAATGGTAGGAAATATAGCTCATGATTCCTCTCTGTGCTGTAAGGACTTATAAACTAACTACTCAGGTAATCTCATGAATTAAACCAAGATGCCTTAATGATCCCACATCTCTGCTTGTTTCTAAATGTGTCTGCTTCACAGATCTTTTGTAAGAAACACATCCAAATTGCAGGGGTTTTAACAACTTTTACTTATATGTCACTTTTCATTTACCTTTGTGTGCATCTTAAAACTCAAACCAACACCATTTCCAAGTTGAAAAAAGACTATAGAACACTAATAGAAAAAACATAGTCAAAATTACTCAGGGACTTTTAACATACTAGTGAATCTGATGTGCTCACAGATGTAATAACACCAAGTCTGTGATGAAGGACTGCCTGAACTTTGCTCAGCAGACATTTGCTTCTTTCTCTGATTTATGTGTTGCCATATGAAAAGCAGTGTTCATAATCCAACTGATCACGTGGGGTTCTTTTGAATGTTAAGATCAATAAAATGGACTTGAGCTAATACAATTTTGAAAAGGCTCCAGCAGCATCTCAGGCTATTGTTTGATTGTAGTTGTAATGACTGCAAAGTCTCATGTTGATTTAGCTGCTGAAAAATAGATCTTCCTATTTGTAGAGCTTAGGAGTCATACAGTTCTATACTTTTGTTCCATGGGGAGGGAATAGTAGCAATGTGTCAGGCATTGGGAATTTATATCCAACTGCTCTTTCAACAAATCCTTTATTTCTTAGACATAAATGTGAGTGAACATTGGAAATAAATGTTGACCTTCATGTTACTGTTATTTATAGAGATGGCTTTTCAACATATCAGGTGCTGCGGGAATGAAATCACTCTGTCATGCATGAACCTAACAACATTCAGGCAACTGCAGTACAGGTTTTATCTGAATGATCCTTATTGAGGATTTTTTTTTCTTTGTTCTTTTACTGAATTCTGACCTTGGTGTTTCTATCAACACCACAAATGATTACTGGAGTTTCAATTTTTGTTGCTTATAAACTTCTCTAAACAAAAAATTGGGATAGAGAATCATCTTTTTAAGATCTGATATTTAAGATAAGAGCTCTGCAGAGCATGAAACTCTGAAGATATAATTTTTCACAATGTCCTCTACAAGTCGAACATTGACAACACTAAAATTTTGAAGTATAATGCAGGTTATCAACTATATTTGAACCGTGTAGTCACTGCACATCATCTAAAGTTATACTAACTAGGTAAAGTCAAATAGAAAAGAAAAACCCTAGTTTAGGCAAAGGAGAACCAATCAGTTCTGTCCATAAATCTTCACTGTGAATCCCCTGTAGGCCTTATATCACATTCTCATTTTCTTAAGATATTATTAATATTTGTTGCACTATGATTTGTTTTTTTTTTTTTTTTTTTTGTTTAGAGAGTATGAAATAATGTGAGGAAATGTTGTAGCTTCAGGGACTGAAAAATGAGGTCATGTTTTGCATATGTTGAGAGTGGTAAGAATCTTGCTAAGGTATTTGGAAGAACAGCATGAAGTGAAAGGAGACAAATTTGCTGCAATCTTATCTCTGCTGAAAAAGATCCTGACATATGAAGTTCTCTGAAATGCATGCAGCCATTGCCAAAGAGAATGATAACTGGTACAAATGCTTGCCAACAATTAAATGTTGCAATTAGAAGTTTCTTTTTCAATGTGAAGTGATAAGTACGTTCACCCAAAAAGCCATTCCTTGTGATACTCCAACCATTTGTTCTCACTTTCCATGTCACAGCTACCTCAGAGTTTTTCATCATGAAGTTTGTAATCAGTGGATTCCAAATCGCAGAACTGTTTTGTTCACCCTTATGTTTCTCCCTGCTTCTTCCAATGATGTCAACTTTGTCTTCTCATTTTTTTTTATCAAAACCAAGGAGTAATGCATGGTTACTCCTTTGTTGTTTGTGTGGTTCCATTGTGTAATGGTTCTGCAATTTAACATTGATGAGCACATATCAGTGTCTAGCTTGGCAACCTTTATAATCCTGAAATAATTTTCTGGTAACTTTTATTATCTTGACATAATTTTCTACCATCCTTCACTGAAGAATGTGTCTTCTTGATGAAACAAAGAGCTCAACTGTTATTAGCACTGCAGTGGGTGACTTTTCTCAGGCTGGTGTCAGAAACTAGGTTTGTCTCTTCCACTGCAAATAACTCCACAAATAGTCAACTGATTAATTAACAAGGCCTTCCCCATCATGACATTCTGGGTCTACCAAAAGATGAGTAGAAGATTCCCAGTCCACTTGCTTCCAACATCCTGCTGTTCCTCCTTAACAAGCTTCATTAGATAAGGTAAAGAAAATGGCTTTCTGAAATCCTCTTCCCTATATACAATAAAGGTGGGTCCTAAGGTCTACAAGAAAATTGCCACTTTTATAAATTTAAATGAATCCCCTAAAAGTGAAGGACTTAATGTGTTTTATGTTACTATGTAAAGGTTGCAAAAGCTAATGGAAACTGACTGGTGCTTAGCTGAAGAGAAGCTTTCCATGTCAATCAGCAACTTTAAGGGCATTCTTTATATGTTGTAAGAAAGCCAGCACATTACTGTTTGCTTTGATTTTTTTGGTTTTGAGCTAGGTTTTTGTCATTGTTTGGTGCTTGCTTGGTTTATTTTGGTTTCGTTTAGTTGGTTGGTTTGGTTTTATTTTTTATTTTTCCAATAAACTCTCTGGGATTGAATATTATAAATTCCAAATTGGATTGCACCCTCATTTTACCATGTCATTCTATCATCAAGCTGATACTATAGTACACTACTGCTCAGACCCAATGTAATCTCCCCCTTGCTGCAGTAGGTGTTTTACAACCTGAAAAGGAAATGCTGCTTCATTAAAAAGATTGGTTTAGTCACTCCAGAACAAAGCCTGCTCTTCCTGAAAAGCTGCCTCTAAAATCTGTAATGTTCAAGAAAGATGCAAATGGGTGCCTGGAGCATTAGTTTTCATTAAAACTGATAACCCTGGAACAAAGCACTCAGGAGGAAGCTACTGATAAGAACAGAAAAGACTTTTCAGTTACAAATCCTGTGTAGAAAGAGATATTCAATGATTTTTCTGGCAAAGTCTAATTTATTTGGAGACAAAAATGACATTAGAAAATAATCTGACACAGTGAAAAGGGCATCCTGATCTATGCATAGCCAGCATATGATCTAACATAACAGAATACTGGAGGCTGGTTTCTAATACCCTGGATTGTTACTTCTTCAGTGTAATGAGGAGGCTGCATAAGAAATAATTCATAGAATCATAGAAATGCAGAACAGTTAGGGTTGGAAAGGACCTTAAGATCATCTAGTTCCAACCCCCTGCCATGGGCAGGGATGCCTCCCACTAGACCGTGTGGGCCAAGGCTCTGTCCAGCCTGGCCTTGAACATCGCCAGCAATGGAGCATTCACAGCTTCCCTGGGAAACCCATTGCAGTGACTCACCACCTCACACTGAAGAAGTTCTTCCTTATATCTGATCTAAACTTCCCCTATTTAAGTTTGAACCTGTTACTCCTTGTCCTATCACTACAGTCCCTAATGAAGAGTCCCTCCCCAGCATCCCTTTAGGCTCCCTTCAGACCCTGGAAGGCTGCTCTGAAGTCTCCACACAGCCTTCTCTTCTCCAGGCTGAACAGCCCCAACTTTCTCATGGATTTCCACTTTATATCATACACTTCAGAAAGAGGACCCTGATGTAAAGTCCACTAGAACCCATGAACAGACAGGACAACTTCATACAGCATTCTACATCTATAACTGCAAGAATGAGGTCCAGCCTGCCATTTGGCTGCACCTGTAAATCTTTGCTCTTCAGCCAGTTGTCTCTACTGAGCACAGGGCTTCAGAAACTGCCTTTGGTTGATGCAATTATGCCATCCTTGGATGTTGCTCACCTTAGCTTGGGGGTCATTACAGGCGTGTCCTAGCGGCTCTGAATCACACTACAGAAGTTTGCAAATGCAATCTAGTCTTCCCATATTAAAACTATCTGTGATCACTTATGAAGCATTTTTCTGCACCTCCACTCATTCTGTCATTTACAACCTCAAGCAGTTCTCTCATTCACTCCTCCCTCTTTCTTCCCCAGTCCCGGAGGAATGGGGAGGAGAACTGAAAGAATGCAACTCCCACAGGTTGAGATATGAGCAGTTTAGTAACTAAGGTATAACATAAAACTGCTACTGCTACCACCAATAATAATAATAATGACAAGGCAAATACAAGGGAAAACAATACAATTGCTCACCACCTACATCCAGCCTGACCAAGCAGTGCACCTCCACCCTTCTGGGTCTCTGCTCTCCTTTTTTACATCCTGGGCATGAGGTGCTGTGGTATGGAATACCTCTTTGGTAGTTTGGGTCAGATGTTCTGTCTCTGCTTCCTTCTGGCTTCACCTCCTTCCTAGTAGAGCATGAGGCTCAGGAAGTCCTTGGTCAGACCAAAACATTACCGAGCACTAACTGAAAACCCTGGTGTTATCAGCGCTGTTCCCAGGCTCAAAATCAAAAACACAGTACTGCACCAGCTACCAAGAAGGAGAAAAATGACTGCTGCTGCTGAATCCATGACACATGCCATAGAATAGAGCAACTCCAATGTCATCAGTGGCTTTAACTGTGAGGAGAATCAGACATTGAGTTTAGTGGCTTAATGCACAAGGAGTTTAACAGGATAGAAATTTTCAACTTGAGCAAATCTCTTTTAATTTTTGTTAGAAATTATATGTTAGAAAATCCTGGAAATAGTATTTGTCAGTCCTCAACACTTAAGTCTGCACATGTGATTAGGTAAATAGTGGTGGCGAGTAAGATTATGTTGCTATGCCTTATAGCTGACCCATGCTTCTGACAGAAAATGAAATGGAATAACATGTAAGAATGTGGTTAGCCATAGCAATACTTCTAATTACTCATTCTAATACACCTGAACTCCTCTTAAAATACTGGTTTTATGTGTTATGACAACAGTAGTCCACCTATGCGAAGCCACATAGGAGTATCAGAATCTGGAAATTCAGGACCAGATAACATGAAGGAGCAGATTTCATCACAAAGCCATCCACAGTATTATACTTAGCAGAAACAGAACAACAGTTGTCAGAGAGAATGAAGAAAAATTGAAGAACTGAGGAACACAGTTTTTTAATTATTTATCACTGAAGAAAACTTTTGCATGATCAGCTTAGCAGAAGGGATATAATGGATTGTTGGAGACTCTCAAGATATTTTTGATATATTGGTTCAAGCATTTGATCTATTATTCTTATATACATAACTCACTCAAAATGAAAGGAAGAAGGCAGAGAGATGTCAACACAGCTACAGCTGTCTTTGCTAGCACTTTTTCTGCAGAAAATTTGCTGGCTATAGGATATTATTCCCCATAGAGCTTGCATCCACTGTGCAAGGTACTTTGGGAAAAAGAATGTAATTTAAATACATGAGACTACTGCTCTCCTGTGTCAAAACTCACAGTCAGACCCAAACATGAACACCTCACACACACTGCATTGCTAACACATTGATAATTAGAAAAGCCTCTGAAGGAGCTGGTTTCAGCCATTAACTGTTGCACACGTGGTCATTCATTTAAGTAAACATCAGCCAACACAGTCTTTAAAAAGAAATCCAGAACTATAAATTAAAACTGTATTAAAACCAGCATGATAATTTGACCATATTGAAACTCTAGAACTGGAGTTTGTCAAAAGTGTTGGTGAAATATAGCCTCCCTACATTCTTTGATATTATTATCTATGCAGAACTTCAGAAGAATTCCAGCCTACAGCTGAATCCTTATTTTTTGTTAGAGGATAAGTATAGCAGAACCATTAAAACATATCATGACGTAGACCTGGTTGCTCAGTGCTTGGAATCTCTCTTCAAAAGTAGCAACAAAAAGGTTGAACCAATATTTACCCTGTCTGTCTCCAGAAAGCTAAAACTGAAGAAAAAATATAAAAAGCATCTTTTTTATTTATTTTTCTTTAAGTGTTTTATTTAAAGACTGTACACTTTTCAGTTTATACGCAATATACATTTCAGGTACTATGTAACTGAATCTTTATTTATAGACTGTTTTATGTTCTGTGATGCTTTGAAATGAGTTTGTCGCAATCTGGCACAGCCACCAAAACAAGTGCAGTATTATTAATATCTCATAGCCTATCAAACTTTTCATCTCCCAGAAGCCTAAATAATCTTCCTTATGCTGAATATTATCCAACACATTAACTCAGTGACATTTACCCTCAAACTGTAACTACTGTCTTGCAGTCATAAATCTGTTGGATCATGAAATGCATTCAAATAGTACCCTATCTTCTGAGAAAAAATTAGTTTTCAAAAAGAATACAGAAAAATATTTCTAATTGTTAATAAACCCTGGGCTTATTTTTCCTTGCTTTGTGTGTGCATGCATGTTAGGAATATTGTAAAAGATGGATGTGGAGAATTTTGGGCTTCACTCTGTGTTTATCATGTTCCTTGAAAATCTTGTGTATCATGTAATGTTTTAAGATTGTTAATCACGATGTACCCATTCTAAAGTCATTTTCTAATCATCTGATATAAATTTGGTCGATGGATGCAATAGATCTGCTCTGAAGCTTCTGCTTATCTTCCCTGGCAAAATGTAAGATGGGATTTCTAAATTTCTTTGGACTTTAAGAGATTAGCATGAATAATACCTTCTTCCTGAAAAAGCAATTATTAAAGGTGGAGTTTAGCAGTGTGGATCAGGTGAGAAGAAGGAGCATGAGAGAAGATAAAAGTGGAGAACAGAATGATCTTCAAGCCAGAAGAAATGTATCAGCACAGTTTATTATCTGATGATGAGGAAAAGAAACTAGAGATCAGAAACACTGATTTATTAACAAAATAGCCTTAATCCCCCAAAGTTTCCAGGGATAAGGGAAGTAGATTAGAAAAAAGTAAGCCAAAACAAGTGTGAATGACTAAGAATCCCTATAAGAGTAGAAATAAAGAATTATTCTGTATGAGTCAAACCAGAGATCAGATCACACTTTTTTGTCCCTTCTTCCAGAATTGCTTTGGCAAACTGTCTTTGTTTCTCTTTTACTAGTTCTGACAAAAAAAAAAAAAAAAAAAAAACACAAGAGAAATTATTAAAAACAAAAAATAAAATCATATAATCATAGAATA
>JASSUY010050041.1:21322-35196 GCA_032466535.1 Forpus xanthops | reverse complement strand
GAAGAAATTCTTTCCTGTAAGGGTGGTGAGGCACTGGAATGAGTTGCCCAGGGAAGTTGTGAATGCTCCATTGCTGGTGGTGTTCAAGCTCAGTTTGGACATAGCCTTGGGTGGCATGGTTTAGAGGGAGGTGCCCCTGCCCCTGGCAGGGGTGTTGGAACTAGGTGATCTTAAGGTCCTTTCCAATCCTAACTATTCTATGAATCTATGATTCTAAGATATTGATTAGAGATATAGAAACAAATTTTGTGCTGAAAAAGCTGCCTAATAAGTTCTTTCAGGGATTGTGTGGACCAGAGGACATGGAATGAGATTATCTCCTTATTTGTGCTCATAACATTCAAAATGTCAGTATTTGAGTCTGCTATGTTCATGTGGGCTGGTAGGCTTTGTCAGGTAAAAAAAAAATCAAAACACTTCATATATTGATGGAACTATAAGCCTGAAGAGATGGCATTGAGAGTGTTGAGTGTGTGTTTGTGTAAAATTAAACCAGGCACATCTGAAAGTTAAGTTCTTTTAGTTTTTTAGCTTAAACTTATTCCCTGTTTTAATAACCTCGAACTCTCTGTATATGCCTTGTCTCGGAGATACAACTACAGAGTAGTTTCTGTAACAAAATGTGACATTCAGATGCGTTTGCTCTCTTGTTATTCCTGCAGAAAGGATCTTTGAAGATCATGAAAATTTAGTTGAAAATCTTCTTAACTGGACAAGAGATAGTCAGAACAAACTAATGTTCGTGGAACGCATAGAGAAATACGCACTTTTCAAGAATCCCCAGGTAAGCCTGACACTCGTGTTGAATGGATGTGTATATGCATGCCTGATTGCAGTTTCTTACTGCTTTTTGATAGTGTTCATTTCCATACTTCTATCTTGATACTTGTGTATATATTAAAATGTCAGGCAGCTTTACACTTCAGCACCATGTACATCCACATTGTGATTGGCACAAAATCAAGTCCCCGTCAGAAAACCATGAGCTGAAGCAATCTGTTTGCTAATGTGTTTGTGGATACTTTTAATGAAGACGAAGGCAAGCAGTTACATGGCATTTACACCCATACTTAGTGCTGTTCAAATACATAAATAGGCAAGAAAAGTGTTGTCAGATCTTGGCAATAGCAATGTCTCTCCAGTGCTCATTCTTACATTGCTGGCAAGAAGCAAAAAAGAAAATATAAGAAATAGTTACTCCATGGCCAAATGGCAAGTGAAGAGAAGAAAGCATGTGTCTCTCTCTGTGAAAGCTGGGATCTGCCACTGTTCACCTGTGTTTCCTGCTTCTTGGCTGGGAAACCGAAGGTCTCTCTTCTCTCTCAGAGGTCTCCCTTCTTTGAAATGGTAGCTACAGATTTGATATCAGCAGCAGTTTGGTATTTTACGGGAGTGAAGGAAAAGAAACAGAAAAGCAGAAGGTGGCTTTTCAAAAAAATTTGAGTTGAAAATCACTAGATACAATATCATTTGATCTCTCTCTTAACTCTTATCCAATGTATTCCTTTTTGGCATCATAGATTTTTATATCTGTATGGCATCTGTGGTAATTTTTTGGATTCAAACTGTCTATTGGTTTTACATGCTCATCCTTTGGGACATCATCAGCGTATATGGGGTTTTTATTATTTTTTTCCCTTCAAAGACTGAAAGCTAGGTCTTATTGAGGTGCTTAGTGATGACGCAGCAAAACTGAGTTCTTTTTAAAAGCATGTATTTGATACATTTACTATTGATACATACAGTAGGCACAGTCAACAAGGATGACGCACCAGCATAGACCAGATATTTCGTCTTGGTTTAAAATATTGAACTATTGGCTAAACTTTGTGTGAGTATTCTTGTTCTTTTCCAGCTCTGTTTTTGTTAATATTTTTGTTGTGAGATTTTCAAGTCCATAGTAGTTTTATTTCTGGATGCATTTTACCAGGCAGCTGTTTTGTGAAAAGCCAGGATATTGTTTGAAGCTGTTAGTTACGGTAAGAGTATGAGCTGTTTGATATTTTTGGAAAAGGTGGTTATAACTTAGTTCCATATATTATTTAGCTGTCTGACAGTTTCAAGTGGGCTGTGGAGTTTTTGTTCAATTAATGTATTGGTTTTAGGTGATAGCTGTGTATTTTTTTTTTCTTCCTGCTACAGAAAGGTAAATGGGAATGTTACTTGGCTTGATTTCAGAATGCCTATAGAAATCTGAAGCTTTCTTTTGTTACAGAACTATCTTCTGGGGAAGAAAGAAACCTCTGAGATGGCAGACAGAAATAAGGAGGTGCTGCTAGAGGTAAGGCTGCCAAAACAAAAAGGGCATAGTGGTTGTTGTGATTGAAATTGATGGATGGAGCTGAATGTAATTCTGCAACAACTATGAATGAAATGTTTTACATCTGTGATAATGGCTATTTTAATGTTACCCTGTTTCAGGTACGGTAATATTTTGTTTAATAACAAAGATACCGTACACAGTGATAATCAAAATGAAGTTACCTGTAACTGTGGGTAACACCAGTGGAAATTTGCACAACTGTCACCTGGTGTTTTGTCCTGTGGTGGTAGATATTTACTTTTTTTCACTAGCAGTCTCCAAGTAGTTATTCTCCACAAAATTCCGTGCATCGGTTCATGAGTCATCTATGTTTGTGTTTTAAATTTTGATAGTCAGCAGGGTAGTTAACAACTGTTTGTTACATTTTAAAATAAACAGCCAAATATGAAACTTAAAATGTGTGACAGCAAAGGAAGTCAATATCAAACATGTTAAATAGTTTGCAACACTAAAGACAAGAAGAAAAATATGTGGAGCAAACAGTGAATGTAGCGTCCATCAGCTGAAAACTGAATGGTTTTGAGATAGTTTTGTAGAGAACTACTCATGCTGAAGAGTCATAACTTCCGTATGATTTCCAGAATAATGATTTCAGTAGCTACACAAAAGTAGCTATTTGGGGTATTTAATTTGGGGTTATATTTCATGAAATTTAACTTATGAGTAGCATATGTATGCTCTTAGTGTATTATTAATACAGGTTTTAAGAAGTGGTCGTGTGAATACGATGGATCAAAAAGATGAAAATTGAAGCCATGACATGAAGAGGGTTGTAATTCTATCAAATTCTTTTTGTCTTCCAGGATTATTCATAAGTATTTTTGTTGCATATTAATCTGGAGAGTACTTAAAGCATTTGTTTTCCTCTGTTAGGTCTTCATAAATAGAACCTTAACAGAAGTTGTGGCAGTTAGTAGCAACAAAGTACTTGTGGCATAAATTATAGCTGTATCTGATCAGTACTGAATTAGGCTTTGTGTAGACTTAGACTTAGGAGGAAGTACCTACAAGGTGATCTCGTAACTTTACAGCAAGTAAAGCTGTTGGGAGATCTATTGCAAATAAGCAGTGGTTAGAATATCTTTACAGTAGCTGCTCAGGTCCCCTATTGTGTTTGTCTGAATTACCTTGTGGCTTCACAGTTAATCTCTAATTCATATCACTGTGTGGAAAAAGAAGAGCTGTCCCTATTATGTGTGTGTGCATTAAATAAAAGAATTTCAGAATTTCAGTCATTAAAAACAAACTACTGCATGTTGTACATTCTGTCTGTTTCTCTCTTCCTAAACCATCGCGTTTATTGGTAGGAATGTTTCTGTGGAAGTTCTGTAACTGTGCCAGAGATTGAGGGAGTTTTGTGGCTAAAGGAGGATGGTAAGAAGTCTTGGAAGAAACGTTACTTTCTTCTTCGAGCTTCTGGAATCTACTATGTCCCTAAAGGGAAGGCAAAGGTACGCTATTTATTTATGCTATTTTAAAGCGGCTTCCATGGATTTTTTTATAGCTGGTAAATCGTGTGCACAAGAGTCAGCCTTAAATTTGGGCTTAGCTGTGCCTTGCCTAGTGCCACATCCCTTAATTAAAAGTGCAGCTTTATCATGGAAATACTGTGTAAATTACTGTTGTGGCACTTGACAGGCTAAACCCCAAGTTTAAAAATGTGAGAAGACATGGGTCTGCGCTTTGAATGATCTCAGGGTAGGTGTTCAGAAACACTTGAGGAAAAATAATTGGTGCAGTTGAGAGGCTGCATTATCTCAAGCAGAATTCAGATAAAGGACCAGGTTTCATTGCAAATGCCAATCATAAAATACCAAACCTACTCCACAGTCTGTGTAATTCCATGGGTTTTAGTTGGTTCATATAAATGGGATTCTTTCTGGATCAACTTGTGCTATGTTTTTTGAAACTGGTAAATATAATACCATTTCTTCAGTCTCACCGCTGTTCTGTGTGTATCAATAATAAAAAGTTAATAGAAAACTGCTACAAATGCATTATAGTTTCAAGGCTGAACTACTGTGAGTTAAATGTGGCCATGAATCCATCAGACTTGACAGCATGCACTGATCCCCAGTATGGGAGGTCCACTTTTCACACAGCTGACAATAAGGAAATTTCTGTAAGTTCATCAGCTCTCTTTCACACTGAAAACATCTCGGATGTTCCTTATACAGCCTTTTTCTTTGTTACAACAATCTATATGCAAGATCACCTATTGAAATTCTGTGCCCTACAATCACTGCCAAACATTAGTTTTTCTCACAGTACCATTGGAATTTGAACACACTGATTATTAACCAAGGTGAAATATAACCAATAGCTGTTAAGAAGTACCCAGGCAAACAATGCTATTTACTTTCTCCTGATACCAACTCTGAATAAACATTAGTGAAATGCTGTCAATAGGCAAAATGAAGAAAAAATGCACAGAATGGATTTGGAAAATAATATCCCGGTTAAAAATTGATAACTGATGCAGGAGTTTGTGCATGGCTGTATCTCCTTAATGCATTGGTAGGTTTTGAATCGGATTGAAACTAGTATTTGACCTTAACAAGATGTTTTATTAGTATTTTTATTTTGTCAGTGCATGTGGTTTCCTTACATCTTGTACATCGTTATTTTTGTATTTAATAGGTCTCACGGGATCTCGTGTGCTTTCTGCAGCTTGATCATGTCAGTGTTTACTATGGACAGGACTATCGGAACAAATATAAAGCACCTACGGACTATTGTTTAGTGCTCAAGGTAACTTACGATTGTTTTGAGAAGTCTCACACTGAAAAGAGCGTATAGAGAGCTTGAAACATTTCCATGCTAATCTTAGTCCCTTAAAATAACTATGCTTCCCAATTGTGAGCAACAGCTCATTAGCACAGTATTAATCTAGGGAGAGATTGTCATTTAGAATAGACTTATCATAGTAATACAACAATTGGAAAACTTATGTCAATTTTTTGGGTGAGACTTCATTTGGTAAATGGGAAATCTAAACTGCTGCTGGTTACAATGGCAGTGGGAAAGCTGTGTTTAACTGCATTTTCTGTGGAGTTGTACTGAACCTCTTTGATGGAAATACAGTAACAGAATGAGAAAACGCCATGTGGGGACTAGTGCAGAAGGAAGAAATGAGTATGAATCGCTTTCTTCCTCATCAAGCTGATAGATCTCTTCCACCTGCCAGAAGATCTATGTGGATTGTGTGGTGGGGGAGGAAGATAGATCACCGAGAGACATGGAAGAATGGCTTTACTAGATTTGTTTAACACTCTAGGGTTCTCTGATGCTGTCCTTTCTTTTTAAGCTGCTTAGGGAAAAATTAGAAGTCCAAGACAGAAATACTTTCACAGAATACTTTTTTTAACCTTTGGAAATATAGGTAGCCAGACACTGGATATTGGCTGTGTAATAGCTTCAGGTGCATTCTTACTCTTTGAGTATGCCCTGTTTCTTTTTGGATTTCAAGAAACTTATAGAATGCTGCAGCAGTTGGGTAAACCTTGCATGCTTTCTTATTTGTTCTGAACCATCAGTTGCTTTCTATTTCATTTTCCTCTATTTCTTGTATAGGAAGCGAACACTTAGTGAACAATTGTTGCCTGTTCTCCATGCTCCTTGTGACTTTGATTTTCATATTGCCCTCAGTTGTCTTGCTTCCAGACTGATTAAGTCCGAGTGTATTTAATTATTCATCATACTATGAATTATAACACTAGACTCTTTTTCCATTCAGCTACTCTATACCTTAAAACCATTCAGATTCAGAGACATAATACCCCTTGAAACGCTAACTTCAGGGGGTTGCTGTCTTCTCAGAGTGTAGGTCCAGGGGTGTGCAGAAATTGGTATTGGAGTCTTAGGTCTGCCTATATTGCCCAAGCTGGGGGAAAGGGGTTGCAGTAAAGGAAGAAACTTCTGAGTATGAAGGACAGGTAGAAAGTAGAAAAATGTGAAATATAGAAAGCAGCGACCTGATCTTAACCTGTGAAATTGATAACTTCAGTACTTCAAATCGTTGTAAATTGCATCAACTCATCTTCCAGTCTCTCTTGACTCCCACACAGTGTTCAAAATTGTGTCAGCTCCTGCAAGATAGCGAGTGGCAAAGCTATTTTAAAACGGGTTTTCACAGTATGTTCACAGCAAGTAATGTTTGAAAATTAATTTGGAAATGGTGCAAGTAACATGAGATGGTTATAGTTGAACTTACAGTTTTCCTTTGACCTCTTACCTTCCCTGAACTGTAGTTCATGGGGTGTTGCTTATGTCAGAACGGTAGAACACTTTGTGTGCCTGAAATGTGTGTGGCTGCCTGTCCACTGTGTGAAAAATTGATTTCATCTTCCAGTTGCATTTGGGCCCACTGAGAAGTGGGCACTGAATATCAAATATGACAGAAAGCATGCAGCTGAAACTGGAAATATTTCCCATGTTTTCATAGGTCATTGGCACGGATATTATTAAAAGAAAAAACGTCAGTGTTTGTAGGTATTTATAAATTCTTTAATTAGATTGATTTCTTCTGCTGACATGTCACTTTCTGTCCACATCATTTGGACAGGTTAAGAGTGAATTACTTTATCAGACTTGCTGACCACACAGAGTAAGCCAGGTAAAATGTCAGTTGTCTCTTTCAGGTGATGAGTTAATCCACAGAGCAGTGAAAGGAGACAACTCTTTATGCTTTGGCAGCATCTTGCTTGTGTTTAAGAAAGATTTTTACAAGCTGATACTGTTCTGACTGCTGTGCTTGAGAGTATAATGATTTCTAAAGAGCCTTATAGGTATGAAGGCTTCTAGTAGATAGAAGTTACAGCACTAAAATACTGATTCACTTAGTGTTTCAAACCTGAAATGGGTTCACAGTGCCAATCTGTATGTGAAGCAATCCCCACTGCCACCTTCTGAAACACTCTCAAACGTTTTCAAATAGGCTCAAATACAGACTACTGTTGAAGATCTTCCAGCATTAAGTTTGTCTGTATAGACTTCAACAGATAAATGGCTTCCCTTGCATTCCTATCTGTTAAAATGTTGATGAGGATTAATGATTTTTTTGCAGCATCCTCAGATCCAAAAGAAATCCCAGTATATCAAGTATCTTTGCTGTGATGATGTAAGAACTCTACACCAATGGATCAACGGCATCCGCATTGCTAAGGTAACCTCCTCTAGGTAGTCTTACACTGTTCCCATGAGTTGTCATTATCTGTTCAAAACCATTTAGAGTTACTTAGTAGAAGACATGCTAAATCTTACTTCCCTCTATTTACATATTTTGAATGTGAATTGTACAATCTTCTTACATGGTTTAGTGGGAGGTGTCTCTGCCCGTGGTGAGGGGGTTGGAACTAGATGACCTTAAGGTCCTTTCCAACCCTAACTATTCTATGAGTCTATGTTTCATTCTCTAGCAAAATTGTTGAGCTTTCTTGTTATGATAATTCAGTAATTAGGCTCTTCTTGTTTCTGCTGCACCTCTGTCACTTGACAGAGTTCTAACAGGCATTGTAACTAAATTTTAGCCAGCTCCCTCACAGATTTTAAAAAGAAGGCTAATGGAAAAAGAGACCTGGAAAGCAGAATTGATTTCTAAGGTTGGCTTGGTTTATTAATTCGTTTATTCTAGGATAAACAAACTGGTTTGTTTCTGTCTTTCAGCAATTCACTAATAAAAAATTAATGTTGCCTCAGCTCCTTAACAAAGAGCCTGTTGTTTTTCTCTGGGGGAAAAAATGGTAAATGGAGAAGCCAGAGGTGGAGCTCAGCAGTCTGAAAGGGTACACAGCCTATGTACAGTTGTTAAATTTTGTCATTTTGCATAGTATGGGAAGCAACTATACATGAACTATCAGGAAGCGCTGAAGAGAACGGAATCAGCATATGATTGGACTTCCTTGTCTAGCTCCAGTATCAAGTCGGGCTCCAGCTCATCTAGTTTGCCAGGTAATAATGTGAACTGTCTCATAATAGACAGATTTAATTACCTTTTTTATCATCCCCTATCTAGAGACATTAGGAGAGACTTTTGCAGGAAGTGGACTGTTTCTCCAAAGTCTTTTATTCTAAAAGTCTTTCACTGCTTAGTCTAAAACACAGACTTTGTATTTTATTTACATATATATATATATAAAAAGCCCCCTTAAGTCTCAATTCAGTGTTCAGAGCTGACTGACACTTGGCCAGGTTATTCTTAATCCTCAGGGGCAAGTTTCATTGTTGAAAATCGGCTATTGTATGAAAGTGTTGTGTCCGTTGCAGATACAGGTCAGGAAGTAATGCTACTGAATTGGAAAGGTTGAGAAGGTAGCCTGAGAGAATGAGCTAAGCAAATTCAGCCTAACTGAAGGTACTCTGTTTTATAGCTGTGTGGCAAAGCCTGCCAGGTGTGGCAGTAAATTCTCAGTTACTGGCAATTTCTCCATCCAGGCTGGATGTTTTTCTGGTAGAGTTTCTCTTGTGGGAAGCTGAGCCACAGCCCACCGGCCATGTGTGTTCTGCCAGAGCTGCAGTCCAGCCTGTGCCTAGATGATTTCTTGCCTTTGGGACTACACAGAAGGCAGCTGCCAGGTTAGAAAAAATTACTCTGGCAGTGGCTGCTGCTGTCTTTCAGGATACCCTGTGGATGCAGAGCATCATCTGTGTTCGCTAGTTACAGGATGCTTGTTATTCCTTCTCTTCCTTTGAGGAATGGGACAGTCAGAAGCAGACTACTGCCTTGCCTAGTACAGTTTGTCTGCTGTCAGCCTATGTCCAGTGTCTGTTTCTCAGGTTGTGCTGGAAGGGATGCTTAAGAGAGCAGGCTGCATGCAGTGCATGGAGCTCTTGGGTGTTTTAGAACCTATAAAACTGCAGCATGTTCTCACTTTGCAGTGTATCTGATACCCTGTCATCTTTGTAGAGCTTCAGATTTGGTTAATACCAGGATGCTGTTGCTCTGCTTTGTTTTCTGGACCACAACAGCCTGGATGTGAGCTAGACTTTCTGCAGTAGTTACAACATACTTAACAAGTGTGACCAATAAATGTCACACAGAGTTGCATTATAGCACCCTGGCTTTACTCTTGTATTCAGAAATGTATGCTAACTGTTTCTTAACTTTTTCTAAACAGAATCTCAATCAAATCATTCTAATCAGTCTGACAGTGGAGTTT
Source organism: Forpus xanthops (assembly GCA_032466535.1). Lineage (NCBI taxonomy): Eukaryota > Metazoa > Chordata > Aves > Psittaciformes > Psittacidae > Forpus > Forpus xanthops. The sequence continues at coordinate 25,716 of JASSUY010050041.1, read as the reverse complement.
CTGACACCCAGCCAGCTGGACATGTCCGTTCCCAAAGTATTGTCAGCTCCATGTTCTCTGAGGCCTGGAAACGAGGCACTCAACTGGAGGAATCCAGCAAGGTAACAAGAAGACTTTAGTTTGAGAACCACCACCCAACAAAATATATGGGACAGAGTGATACCTCTTCTACCTCTGTCTTGTGTGGGATTTCTTCTCTTTTTTAAACTCTTTGTTATTGACATACACTGCCATATAATTGTTTTTTTCAGGAATCACTGTGTCAGGGAATTTAGCCTTGGAAACTTCTGTTCTTGCTTTTATTTGTGTGCACAGAAGCCCTCTGTTCTTTGAAGGCATGATACAGCCCATCCCATAGAATCCTATTAACTAATGTTGAATAAAGACAAAATAAAAAGATCGGTTGTTAACAAGTTGAATGAAATTCTTTCACTAAAATCTTTCTCCAGTTAACTAGCCACATCTTTCCATTGTGAAGATGTGAATAACTGAGAGCTGAAGGGCACATCTATTTAAGAAGTACTCTGGTAGTTTTTACTCTAAAGTTTTTTACTCAGGGAAAATGGAAGCAGTGACCACAGACATGGTCAAAGCAAAAGCAGTAAAATTGGTAGTAATTGTGGACTGACACAGACTTGTTGTCTCCTATTGCTGGTAGTGAGTTACAAAAGATTTTAACCTGTACAAGCCTGAGGCTCAGGTCTGTTGTGGTTTGGTTAGTTTTCTGTCCTTTCTGTGATAGTTGACTGGTGTCGTTCCTAGGCAATGCTTCCAAACAGCACAGTTGCCACTTACACCAGTTTGTTGTCAGGCAGATAAACGAATTTCCAGGTTCCTGAACAGCCATGATATCAGTATTAACTGCAGCAGTTTTGAGTGGAAGTACATTGTCAGGATGCTATGAGAAGCTGTCTTTACTGCTGTCAGTTTTGAACCTTCTTCATACCCCAGGTTCAAACTAGAGATGCAAGCTTTTAAAAACTGAAACCATGGGTGAACCAGATAAATAGCTAAAAATAAGACAGAACGTCAGATTTTTAAATAAGAAAGCACATGTGGCACAGTGTGAATACTGACCTGGCTGCATTCTTTGGGACTGATAACTTATCTGCAGTGCCTGCTGGCTTGCAAATTGTCTGATTGTAATAGCAATGCAGTCATTGGCCTGGGAACGTAGTTTGCATAATGGTGATCCAAATTTTCTACTGCATGAGCACATCACCTGGTGCACGTTCATCAGCAGGCGGCTGCTTGTATGTGTACAGCATGCATCATTTCTGCAGGAGTGAGTTAGATGCAAAAGATGGGGCACTTGAATCTGTTTTGTCATGAACCCAACAGAGGTGAAAGAGAGCTGCTATGAGAATGTTATTGTTTCCTGAAGTTTTGGTTTCTGTATGAAAATCCTGCTGCTGCATCCTCTTTGAGCTTTTAGAGAAGACTTTGCAGTTTGCCACCCTGGGGTCACTGTTGTGCTTATCAAGTCCATAGTGCTGCTGGCAACTGCTCATTTAAATAAACTGCAGGATTTTTTCTGTTACCTGATTAAAGCCATTTTTAAAATGAAATACTCAGGCTGCTCCCTGCTGAGGGCCCTCCATGCATCAAGGTTTCATTCATCTGAATTCCTTTCTACGCACAAATCCAAAAAAAAGGTCCTTTTCCTTGCGCAGAACAGATGAATGGATTGCCCTGACGCTTCCAAAGAATCCAGATGAAATGAACCATGTAAAATTACAAATCTAAGCCATGTTTAAAAGATTCTGAGTAAACTGGAGACAAAATTACCTTTAGTGAAACCATGGTGTACATGCTTTTTATCCTGTACGGGCCAGGCCCAAGGAGCTTAAATAACAAATCAGACTGGCAGTGGGAAACGTGAACCTGTGTGGCAAGAAAGGAAAAAAACAGCATGGATAAAAGTTGGGATTTACATTAAAAGGTAATTGTGCTGAGACATGCTGGGTTAGGCAGATTAGTGTCCAAGCAGTTATTTCAGAGATATTGACTCCACGATGCCTTGGTGACAAAGCTGGCTTAAGAAGTTCGTACAGGCAGGTAGCTGCAAAAGCTTGTGTTCTTAGCAAAAACAGCTAAAGAAAAGCATAGCTGTTATTTCTCAAAATAGACCCTTTTGTTTCTGCAGCATTTCCGAGGGTTCCAGATAGCCCTGAAAATATGCATGGTAGTTATGCAATAAGTAATTTTTCAAGATACACAGGAGGACATCACATAGTTACAAGGAAGAACAAGGAGGATGATCTTTTTCAAGGTGGTTCTGTATACAGAGTATCACTGAATGTGTTTCTGGTTGTGGAAATCTGATTTGATCCTGCGGAGCTGGGAAGGTCTCCCCCTCCTGAGATGCACAATATTCTTTTCCCTGTGCTGAGGGTTTAATTTGCTCACTGTGAAAATCAGTGTCCACAAGGGGTTATGAGGAAAATTCCTCTCTGTTTCAAATATTTCTAAGATTAAAAAATCCACGTTTCCCAAAACGTGGGTAATCTGTCCATTCATGTTTTGAAAGATTGCTGTTTGTCCAAAGAATATTTTATTCATCTGTTTGTTCTTTGCAGTTGGGCAGTGATGATCTCATGTCTCATTTTTGCTTGTTAGATTTTGAACAAGTTATTTCAAGTGGGATGCTACAGCAGGCATCAAAACGTGTGCTCATTGTGTGTGCCTTCAGTGACAAATTCCAGATTCTCCAAGGTCTTTCTATTCAGGGATAGTCGTTCCGTTATGCCTTGGTCTCCCTGTTTTATGTGCTTTTATTTTTCCTGTTGCCTTTTGCTGTCTCAGGTGTCAAAAGTGAAGCTCAGCACAGCCATGGTGCCTTATACAGGGCACACTTAAGGTCAGGTAGTGCTACGTGAAACTTCATTAACCTGGGTGATTGGGAGAATGGTAATTTACAGACTAACACTTGCAAGAGATCAAGATTTCTCTCCTGTTTTGTTATGTGAACACCTCTATTTAGCTCCAGAGCTGTTATACTCTTGCCTTCCAGACCTAATGTGACAGGTAGAGGCACACCCCATGTGTGTTGTAAATCACTGTTTGCTGTTTCTGACTCTAATCCTTTTGGTGGTGTTCTGCACATATAGAGACTTTGTGCACCTGTATTTAGAAGAAAGCAATGTGCAAACCTGCTCATACAGTGCAAATGAACATAATTGGGCTAACTTGTGGTGAAGGGTTTTCTAATGAATATAGGTACCCTGTGCAGTCAGCTGCCATGTTGGTGTTGCATTTCTAATGCATGTTTCTGTGCTGTGTGCACTGTGAAATTCACAACTTTGCTTAAAGCCAAACCACTTTATATTAGGAGGATGTTTTTAAGCTTGAGTAACGCCATTATCTCTTTAATTTTTAATAAGAGTGTAGGTTTACAATTATAGAGAAACAATTTAACTTGAGCAAAACCCAATGAGTAGACTAAGCATTGCCTGCTGCTTTCCCATTGCTCCTTCCCTTAGCTTTTCCCCATCTTTTCTGTCTTTTTCTCTCACCGTGGTAATTGCATGTGTAGCTTTTCTTTCCTAAGCTAACTTTCTTTTGCAGATCTTGAACCATTGCCTTCTGGTGAATTTTTCCTAGGAATCCTCAGTTGTCTCTCTTTTTCCTAGTATTTTCCTTGCCAGTCTTGGATACCAAGCATGTGGAGTGGAAGGATATCAGTAGTATTCCTGTGTAGAGCTTGCTCTTCATGTGTGTTAGAGCAGTTGAGGATTTCTGCCTTTCATAACCCTGAGCAGTGTAAGGCCTGAGCTAACTGCCTACAGACTTGACAGATGCCCTGGGAGGCCATGTATGATTGAACTCCAGTTTTAGTGAGCTGAGTAGATGTCTGTGGAGTCTCCTGCTCTGCCTGATGTCCTCTGTCATGGCCCTTGGCACGCTGGGCAGTGCTCCGCTGGGTCATTACAAATGCCCACTGGGTACAGCTGTGACAAAGCCGGTGTGTCTTCTCGCTGATGTTCAGCCTAGCTTGAACCTGGCTCCACTGATTCTCTTGCCATCTCTTCTCCCTGCCTGCCCGGTCAGACTGCATGGTCCAGGCTTGCGTGGAGGTCTCTTTCTACACTGTGTTGCTAATACTTCCTGCATGCTGTAATCCACCACTTAATTTTTAATGACAGGCACATTTAGACCTTGACTTTATAATCTCTTTGTCTCCTTCCCTCCCTCCCTCCCTCTTTGTCTGTTTCTTTTTCTCCTTTTCCACATCCACTAAAAACCCCTTCCCAACAGGCCCGAACGGAGCCCGCAGGCCGGCCCTTCGTGTCTGCAGCACCCCCTGTGTCCCCACAGACTAAAGTGGTGACCCCCTACACAGACTCGCAGCCGTCTCCCCCGCTGCCCCCCCCACCTCCCCCTCCTCCTCCTCC